>OZ038489.1:58182193-58217193 GCA_964036315.1 Acanthosepion esculentum | reverse complement strand
TTAAATTGTAAAAAATGAAAACAAATCTTGTAAAAATTAATTTTTCATCAAAAATTTTTTTTTCTTCAGACAATATTGTCTTTAATATGTATTAGTCATAAAAGCTATTAAAAGCTTCTCTAATTAAATAATGTCTTAGTTTTATTGTTTTTTTATTTTTTGAATCAGAACAGAAATTCAGTAAGACTGGGTTCAATTTTGCAAAATAAAATCGGTGATTTAAATTCTTCAAAACATTCTGCTTTTAACTAATATAGTCACTACAAATTTTCTCAACGAATTGCTAAAGCTTTCATAAAATTAAGTAAGGGAGAGAAACACCTGTAAAAAAATTATTTTTACTAAGATTTTCTAATAAAAAAATTTCAAAAATAATTTCATTCACTTGTGAAAAAGCACTGAAAATTTCATTAAACTCCAAGAATTATTAATGTGTCTGTCACCACAAGAAAGAGGTGAAAATTTACTATGCTAAAAGTTAGTAAAACTGCTGATGCAAGAAAAACATTTTAATCAAAATGTTGAATGTTTTAAAATGGAGTAAAAAATTTAATAAAATAATAAAAAAATACTTTGATCCTTCCTCTTAATAATAGCATAAAGATTTTAATGATAAAACTTTGTTTTCATTATGTTTGGAGCATACTTTCATCACAGTATGCTGATTTTTTTAGCAATCTAATGCAGGTACCTAAATAACCAGCTTTTGTAAGAAGATAAAATAAATGATGTTCATGCTTTGCTCAGTAAATCATGCCTGAAGTCATTCTTAATCATTTAAATAGATTATGTGGATGGATGCCCAAGTTTCAAGCAAGTATATTTACTGTAAATATGACAATATACAAGCCCATTCAGTAGTGTCTGATCACTGACTGAGTAACCCTATAGAAGATTGGATGTTCAAAAATTGTACAGTAAGGTGTCCTCTGATTAGTTAGCAAATTACATCAAGTCCACACAATTAATATTTTTTATTCCAGCTTGATAAAAATCTTTGAAAGGTTTTCTTTAATGAATATATAGTTTAATTGAAATTTGTTGCTTATCTGGAAAAAAGAGACAATTATTTTAAATATTATCTTTGGGCTTCACTCACTTTTGCACAGCAGTTTGTATGTGTGTGTGAGCATGCACATAGATATTCATAATTGTAGATTGGTATTTTGGTATTCAAAATGTAAACACAGTAATTTTTTATGGAATTACTAGATTTTATTTATAATCTGACATTATTTCTTATTAATATAGACATTATATTTAGTTTATATATATATATATATATATATATATATATATATATACATACACATATATATTTATAATAGCTGACCACTCATATTCAAGGATACCAATCTATTAGGGCAGCTAGCCAATCCCTATTGTAGACGCTTGCTCAGGCACATTTGTGTTTATTTAACACCCACAGAGTCAACCTGTGGTTTATACTGCAACTATGCTGAACAGACTTTAGTTACAGTTTCTGGGAAAGAGCATGTTATCTGCTGTGATCAACAATTTGAACAATGCCAGGACACTCAAACCCTCAGTCATGATGACTTGTGACTTCATGCTAGCACAGCTATTGACAGCCCCCAAGGGTTCCGTTTACCCAATTTCACTTACAATGCTTGGATCAACCCGTGGTATGTTTTTCAGGAACTTTTCAAAGGTGCCACATGATCTGGGATCCCCCCCTCGAGACTGATAACATCAGGAAGTCTACTTCCTGACTAATCAACTGTGGTGAGATTTGAATACAGATCTCATGGTCAGAAAGTGAATATTCTAACCACTCAGTCACACGCCCATATATATATATATATATATATATATATATATATACACATATACATATATATATATACACACATATATATATATATATATATACACATATATATATATATATATATATATATATATATATATATATATATACATACGCATACATATATATACATATGTACACATACGTATATATATATAAACACATACACACATATATGTATGCAGATATGTGAAGCCAATAGCCCTGAAGAATGAAGGCATTACAACAATGAGCTGACAAAACTTCAAAGTCGGCATGACTGAAATAACACAACTCACTTAAGTGACAAGTTCCTCTACATTAATTCTATTAATGTTCTATCCTTACCTTTTGATATCAAGCACTTGCTTGCCTTTCCACCAGTAAACTATGGAAAAAGAACCAGCAATTTTGATACCTAACATTCTTACATTCTAATACTCTATTTATTTATATTTTAAACTGTGTAAATGATGCTTACAGGCCCAGGCATTCAAAGGTCTTAATAAAGAAGTTGCACCTTTCAGCAGGAGTTAAAACTTCATCCCCCTTTTATGTCGTGTAAATGTGGTTTCCTCTATATAAGCGAGGAAAAAGGTTTCAGATGATTAAGATTTTTGAATGCTCTGGCCTGTAGGCATCAGTTACTGTTTTTAAAAGAAATAAAAACAGATATCTGCTCAAACACCTGCATCCACTAAATATGATGCACACACACACACACACACACACACGTGTGCACATTCATATATATATATATATATATATATATATATATATATATATTTATAAAAGAATGTTTTTTTTTAATCTGACATGTTTTTATAAACTTAAACATTATTTTTGGTGTACACGCTGTATAGTGCATATTTTTCTCTAATAAGATTTCTCAAATATTCAGGTTGGTAGACAAAAACAAAAATGAATATACTGTTTAATAAATAAATGAAGCATCTACTCAAATACGAGTATCCAATAAAAATAAAATTTAAGTAATAATATATATATATATATACAGGAATATCTGTCTATATTTCTGAGATGAGGTATTATGTACACTATTTATATTATTCGGACTATTGTCCTCATCTTTGTCACCATATTTATTACAACATTTCAGTTGTTGTACGCTCCAGACTTCTTCATGTGTTTGGAATGTCGAACTGAACCCTTTATTTTGTTCACTGGGGTAGACTGTTCTAGTTCTGCATGCCATGTTTAATGGATGTCAGTTATCAGTTATCTCCTGTTAATTCCCCTCTCCAAGTTAACCGGGTATTGAACTCACACTCTTTGTGTCCTGTCACTGGATCTAACCAACGCCTTTATCCACTGTGCCATGTGTCCTAAAGGATAAAGGCATTAGTTAGATCCAGTGACAGGACCCAAAGAGTGTGAGTTCAATACCCGGTTAAGGCAGTGGAGAACTTGGAGAGGGGAATTAACAGGAGATAACTGATAACTGACATCCATTAAACATGGCATGAGGAACTAGAACAGTCTACCCCAGTGAGCAAAATAAAGGGTTCAGTTCGACATTCCAACCACCTGAAGAAGGCCGGAGCATACAACGGCTGAAACATTGAAATAAATATGGTGACAAAGATGAGGACAATAGTCTGAATAATGTAAATAGTATACAGGAATATATGCTTAAGTTTGAAAAATGTATTTCAAACTTAATCTTTTCTTCACATCAATAATCATGAATAAAAAACTTAGATAAAATGATTTATGTATATTTGTAAGTATGGAAGTTTCTAATTATTTAGTCATATTCAAAAACCTGATTAAAATTAAAATTATCCACTTTTGCAACAGTTCTTATAATTTCATCAATGCAGCATCAGAGAAGTTGAAGATATAAAAGAAAACAACTTGACATGAATCCATAAAATAAATGTGGCATGACTGCACAATTCAATGAGTCATTCATTTGCTAGCTTTGTTTGGAAGTATATATATATATATATATATATGTATGAAAAATAAAGTAAAAATAAAAAAAATTAAAAGCAGTATTCATTTAGCTTTTTTATTGGAAATATCAAAATTTTACAATGCAAGATTTGTATTTATATCTTCCATAAAAGATGAAAATTCATATATAAAATAAAGTTATTTTATTTCTTTTATTTTCTTAATACATTTCTTCAAATATATAAATCTAAAAAAGAAGCTATTCAGAAAGTGAACACCAACTCTTTATACAATACTCCTTCATTTCATATTCATTACATTCCTAAACTATATAATGATGTCAGAATTTTAATTTAACAATCTTTACCCTTGAAAGTTAGTGTCACTGTTTGAAAGTCAAGAGAAGATCAGCCAAACAATTGTATTCAATTTGTGATTTAAATCACAAAGTCTAATGAAGTTGCCTTTAAAGAACAATTCACAAATACAAAATTGATTTTGTATTGTTATTTTTATTTTAATAAAAATTGAGCAAAACCAACTTGACTTTCATCAGGCAAACATGCATATATCACTTTTTAAAAATTAAAATCAAGGACCTCAAAATTTAACTATTTTTAAGCATTTTATCTTTGGATGTATCTGACAGCCTTTATCAAGATTGAGCAAACAATTTTTCAAGTTATCAGTAAACAAGTTTGTATTTGTTGTGCTGTAATAGAGCTCAGACTAACTTGAAGAAGTTAAAGAAACATTATTCTTAAGTGAAATCTCTATCAGATTTATATGGAAAAAATCATTTAAGATTGTGACCATAAGCTGACCTGGTTTTTTCTGATATGGAACTGAATTCATGTTCATCACTTTCATTAATACAAATCACTTGTTTTGTTTTAATGCACCGTTTCAGTATATGAATTCAAAATTTCCTACAGTAATATTATATCTGATTTTTTATTTAATATTTATTGAATAAATTGTTACATAAGAAACATAAGAAACTGGACCTTCTTCATGCATAATCTAAATAAAGTCATCATAACTTAGTTTTTCTTAAGTGCAAGAATCAAAAGAAACAGGAAGTGAACACAAATAATAATTGGTAAATTTGTGTCCCATTTGAACTTAACTGGAAATTAATATTTCTTATTCCAGACAACAGAATTGATTCATTTAGATGAATGGACTTGCTTTTCTGTATATATATCTGTTATATTCTGTTCTAATAGGAATATATACTTGAAAAACATGGTGGATAAAATAAGTAAAGGTTTATTGTGAAAACCAGTACAATAAGAATAAAGATAACAGTTATGTACAAGGTCATCACAAGTCAATCCAGTAGTGAGTGTTACTATTGGAAGGTCGGTAGTTCTCACATAAGTTTGAGTCATACACAACAGATCCAAGCTAATCAATATTTACTAGCCCCCCCACGTGGGTAGATGTGGCACAAGGCCAAGTTTAACGTGGATCATCCAAGCACATAGGCTCAGCCAAAAAATGCCCGTAGAACCCACATAAACGGGATCAGGTTGGTCAACCTCCCCGAGCAAGACTCTGCCCTTCGGCAGAGCCACATCCGTGTTCCTCTCTGCCCAAAGGCAGAGAATTCGACCGTCTAGCTGGAACAGATCCCAGCTTGACTCTGCAGTCCATTGACTTACAGATAGTTATAGGTAGTTACTACCTATAGTGTAGTCATTCATGGGGGTGACAGGTTATTTCATTACATCAATATTGGAATAAACACTCCTATTAAAAACAACACAAAAATAAAATACAACTTAAACAGTTACAAGATGAAACCAAAGACAAAGCTCCATTGAAAGTGGCTAAAGAAGTGATCAAACGCACTTGGGACAATGGAAATTATGGGAAGTTTCTGTTCTCCTTTACTCTTAAAAACCAGAAAAACATTAGAATGTTGGAAAAACTAATAAAAAATAAATAAAAACTAATTAAATCTTCTTTGTCTGCCAAATTTAATGAAAGATGCATTCAGATGATTTACTTGGATTGTTCTCTAGCCCTTTGGATGTTTAAAACTGGTTTGACAGATTTTGTGAGGTTGATTTTTATCCTAAATGATCAATGGTGCTATAGATGACATTCTGACATTGATGAAGACAATTGGCTTGCTATCATGGAGAATAAACCAAAGGTTTTGATGGAAGAGATTGATAAGAGTTTGAAAATGAATATCTCAACTGACTTTTACTATTTGAAGAGACTTGGATTCATTTCCAAACTCGACACACGGGTGCTACATTCTCTGATAGAACAGAACAAACTCGAACATGTTTCTGCAGCAATTTATTTGCTGTTATACCATGAAAAAGTGCCATTCTTGGACAGAATTGTCACAGCGGATAGTTTATGATAACATTCAATGCAAATGGAGCTGGAAACAAGCTTTAATGTGGGCATGCATCCAATGAAGGGGTTGCTGTCTGTTTTATAGGATTGCAGAGGGATAATTCACTTAGAGCTTCTTCCACCCAGTGAAACAATAACTTCAAAGAAGTATTATGACCTACTCATCAATTTTAATTCAGCTATTTAAAAAAAAAAATGGCCAAATTTTGGCAAATTGGAAAGGGGTCATTTTCCGCCATGATAACACAAAACAAACCTTGCAAAAGTTGAAATAGGAAACCCTCCAGCACCCACCATATTCTCTTGGCTCCTTTGGATCTTTATTTGTTCTGGTCTCTATAGAACAATTAATTTAAATGATAAAAAATTTAACTCTATATAGTTAGTCAAACACAACCTTCTTCTTTCAACATAGTTTCTACGAAAATGACATTCAAGCTTGTAGTATGATAGGAGACAGTCATGAAAAACAATGGAGACTATGTTCTTGACAACAAATTTATTTTTTGTGAGTATGTTAAATTTTGTTTTTAATTTTCTAATCTGGCTCAAACTTTTGCAACAATATAATACAAACATTGTTCTGTTCATTTAATGCTTTTTCTTAAAAATGATTTGTGATAAATTGATTGATATTTTCCAGCTTATATACTTCTGGGTTCTAACAAAACTATCATCTGTATCTGCCATGTTGGCCTCCATTACTAACTGAGCATTACTCTGAATATGTATGATGATGTTAAAAGTTTCAGAGTACAGCAAGAAATAGAAGAAATCAAAAAATGAAAAACTTGTTCATTGATTAAAAGCAGAGGAAGAATTGTGAAGAAATCATGCCGTATTTTCCTTGACATTTTTTTTCTTTAATTATGGCTGATCACAAAATTTCTATTTCTTTAATTCCCCACAGAAATATATTTTGATTAAAGTCTTTGTAGTGGTTTCCTTGTTAATCTAACATGGATCTTCTTAAAGTCCTAATCTCTGCTATAGCTATAAATTATTTACCTGCATCACAAAAGCTGTTTTCAATGGAGCCATGAAGAGTTAGACAATGGCTGTCAAGTACATAGTAAGGATTTTGCTTAGCAAAGATAAGCAGATTCTATTCTCTATGGTAAGGGAGATTATGGAATGGAATGAAATTCAGGTCTGATGAATACAAACAAAGTTTTAGGATGAACACCTTTGTGTGAGTGAAAGACAAAATAAAACGGTTTTATATTTATAGTAAAATCAATGAATCTGATTATGAAAAAAATTGTAGGAAACTTGAAGGTTTTCTATCAGCAAAAAACTGGCAAAGGAGGAAAATGTTGGATATATTTTTCAAAGGTTTCACTTATTTACAAAAATACTTTCCTGAACTTTTCCAATTTACTTAGACATTTTTGTGAGTCAAATCTCCTTTTTTTCCTGCTTGCTAACTAACTCTTCACTTGTAATATATGATGTCTAAGTTTGTTAAAAAGAAAAGTTAATTTACAACAATATCACAGTGAATTAAATCAGTTCAACAGTAAGCTATATTTGTAATATTTAACTTACTACAGTAAGTTGCATACTGACACATATCAAGTGTATGGATGCATGGGTAGTGTAATGTATATTGGCATGGGTAGTGTAATGTATATTGGCAGTGGATTCAGCACACCAGACTAGTCTGTTGGGTTCACTTCTGCACTAATCCCCTCATTATGAATCAATCTCTTCTCTCCCCAACTATGGGTTAAATAACATGATAGACTCGTTTCTCTTGCCTTGGGTGGTAACCAGTCTAAGAGAAAGAAATCTGAATTCCAAACCATGGGAAATATAATTGTACCTAATCTTCATTGGACAATCATAGAAAATATTATTTGTTTATTATTTTGTAGATTTGTCCACCAAATATGATTGTTATCAGAAAAAGAAAATTTAAATACTTATCTTTAGCATGTGAAGCTTCAAATTTACTATTTTTTTGTTCATTTTGATGATGTTTCATTTAAATAGGCATAAATATATTTTAACATTGAACAATTTATATTTTCAGTTAGAAAAGAACAGATACTACACTTTATTTTGACCAGAGAAAGAATAGGAGAATTTTTCACTACTATTGGTATATTTTTGATACTCCATTTAATTTCTAAAAATAGAAATATCATTTAGACTCTATTCATTTCTTTTTTCAATGCTGTTGTTTGGATATTTGCCAATAAAATGTAATTATGTTCGTTTTCCTGTAACAAAAGAAAACTTTTCTTCACTGAATCACTCTTTAAAGAATTCCAACCTCTTCATTGAAAAGGACACAGTTTCAAATCATTTAGGTGTTTTTTCTGTAAAAAAAAAATTATTTTCTATAGAAGCTCTTTTATCACTTTTAAGAAAGTGAAATTTTACTTTTTAAATTTGTTTACTTCATATAATTTCCAAATATATTAGTAGTCATAAGGGATGTCATTTTAAATTTTTATACAATTTTTTATTTTAAAATTTAGAATTTATGAAGTGAAGATGGCATGGCAACTTACATTAAAAATAATCAGAGGAACCTGATAATTATTTTTATCAACAAGCTGCAAAAGCTAACACAATATTTTAAGAGACTTTGTTATTTATAACAATTAAAACAAATAAAACCCAATTAATGATTAATTAATAGAATCATTAAAAATACTCTTTTACTTTCACTCTGTTTTGTTTTGAACTTGGTTTGAGTCAATGTATCAATTTGGCTCAAATAATGTATTGTCGGAATTTTATTGACTTTAGGTCCGTACCTAAAGGATAAAACCTACTACCGGTATATTAACCGGGGTCCGACGTAAAAAAAATGTAACTTCGAAATACAACTACGCACACAACTGTAGGTCTAAATATATTTTTATTAGAGGGGTAAAAAAAGTAACCTTTTCTTGCAAGATATTCCCCTTGCTAGGGAGTTGGAAATTCCCTGTAGTAACAATAAAAAAAATGACACTACAAACAAAAGTAGAGTACAAAAAACAAGTAAAAATAAAAAAAAATTACCCACTTTTTCCTTTGCCAAAAATGGCCACTCAAACACGTGGTCAATATAATTCAGGGTCTCCCTCGTGGGAGTAAAAACAAAGTTCTGTTAAAATGGCCTCGTTAACTCGCGGCCTATATAAATCTAGTATTCCCTCGTGGGAGTACAAAACAGTTATAGGAGTCGAAGAAGGACTAGTAGCTTCTTTGAAAATTTCTTCCTCAGGACTTCTATCACGACTGGGTCTTCCCGGAAATTTCTTCTTTCAACCGCCTCTCGCCGACTCGTCAGAGATCTTCTTTCTAAGGAACAATTCCTAAAGTTCTTCTTTGGATATAGAACCTCACTAAGGAAATAAAACAGACTCGCTTATTCCTTGGTTCTAAAATTACTGCTCCCTCGGCAAAGAGGCTCTATCTGCCAGAAACTCGCCATTTCACCGGACCCCGTAACTTTTTTAAGCAGTCACACTGCCTAAAATCAAGGTCTGACACCCAACAGGTGGTATTAAAAAGAGAGCCCGAAGTCGTTTAGATCGGCGTTTATATACACCTTTCTCCCCTGCCACTTGCTGCTGCTGCTATCAGTGACAGGCCCGGAAAACCCCAAAGGGCGATAATCTCCCAGTCCTTCTTCATTATAAATTTTCACAGTATTTTGCAAATATTAAGCTCTGCATAAGTTTACAGGAAGTAACATATTCTTAGCATATGTGGAAAAAATTTGGATGACTTACCTTAGGTGGGAGGGGCAGGATTGATTGAGGAGCAGAGTGGGGACTGACCCCCCCCATGCAACTTGTGTCTTTAGGTGCGGGGTACCATGCCCACCTTCTTCTTTATAGCCTCCTAACAGAAGAGTGGGAGGCTGTGGAGGCAGTTACAATGTTATAAAATGCACCCCCTTATTCATTTTGTCCTGCCCAACCATGGACATCAGTTGTTAATTGTTGTCTGTGGCTAGCTACTTAATTATTGTTACCGGACCCAGGTTTTCATTTGTGACCTTGCTTCATCACTACCTCCAACTCAGGGTCATCCTTTAGGTCAATTTTTCTTTTTGACACATATTCAAACATAACATATAATAAATATTTTAGCAAGTTTATTTGATATAAATTTGTTATTTACACTTCATTGATGTGCATTTTAAATGTTTATTTTTAGCCTGATTTTAACCTAGAATTTTACTTTTCCAAAGCTAACATTAGGATTATTTGTTTGTATAGATCAGTGATTCCTGACTTATTTTTTTTGATACACCCCTTTCACCATAAGCCAAGATATCCCTCCGCCACCTTTCCAAGATTGGAATGCACCTTTTGAGTTGGACAAATAATATGCATATATTATTGAAAATCTTCATTCTTTTCCCTATTAGTATATATACATTTTTATATACTTTTCCCTATTAGTAAGTATACATTTACATGGATTATTTTTGTAGTGGCAAAAAACGCAAGAGCTAGTGGGAATAAAACCCAGTGTGACTTCACAGTTGCACGGACTGATGCACATTGCAGGTTGTGGTGCCTTGAGGAGTTTGAAAGTTAACATTTTGAGTCTACCAATCTGTGACCCTAATACCCCCACTGAAACCCTGAAATTCCAAACGCCTGGTATAGATATTAATAATGTTAAAATGTCAAATATCCATTGATTTAATTCAGACAAATGATAAAAAAGTAAATAATACGCTCATATACTTGAGTGTTTGTTTTCAGAGTAATGAAAAATTAATGTATAGGTTAATTTTTTATATGGAAGCCTATAGTGGCCAATCTTGAGTAGCAAATGCAATCAAATCTTTGCAGTGTTATTTACCATTTAAACTTTACAACTTAAAAACCCCTGAAAGATTAACATTATTACTTGTAAAAATTACATCTTCAAGTTTGATTGATTTGTTCAGCTGATCAACCCTTTTTGGGGTTATTTAAAACCAAATCATATTTGGACTGTAGATTTCTTAGCAGTCCCCAGTTGAAGTATTGACTATGCTCAATGCTGATTAACTTTGGTGATCAAACAAAAACCAGAGTTTTCAGACTGATTTGACCATAGGCCTTTTCTTGTTCTCCTAGTACTACCTTTCCTGAGTGTATTATTACAAAAAAAAGATTTTTTATGACTTTTTAATAGCATGCATTATTTGAGATGCTTGCTCTGTTGGGTGAATACATTTTATTCTGAGAATACATTTTTTGCAATCCCAATTATCTTGGAATATTTTTGTGATATCTTTAAAGATATAATGAATGAAAATATGTTCAGTTTGTGTCTCTAATTAAACAAATAAACAGAATTTACTTCTAATGTTTTTGTATATTCAGTTAATGACAAAATTTCCTATTGTAATAATTTATACTATTTAGAATTGATAAGACAGCAAACACTGGCTTAAAAGAACATGTAAGCTTTTAATAAAAATATCTGAATTTATTTTCTCCAAATTTTATCAGATGAAGATATTTGACCTGTTATGATGTGACACAACATCTATCTAGAGAAAAAGAAGGAATTTTTCTTAGAAGGGATGGGTACAATAATATAATAAACTGAAAAGTGATCAGTTAGTTCAGCAAAAGGAAACAGAACAGTCATTTTAGACAAACTAAAAGGACAAAAAACTTACTGCAAACTTTTTACCTAAATATATAGATACTTACATCACTGCTGGAATCTTCTTCTATGAAAATGTAAGTTTTTATAAATAGCATGCAATATTTGAGATGCTTGCTCTGTTGTGTTAATACATTTTATTCTGAGAACACAAAATGAACAAATACAGTTTTATTCTTGAAGCTTTTAAAACCTTTATCTCATGTCACGGTTCTGTGAACTTCTGGTGGTGGCTCAATTTTTTGATTAATGGAGACATTTTTCAAATTTAACTGAGATACTTCACTGATTTCACCCACCATGGTCTAACTTTACAAGAGTCAGATCAGACAAAAAAAAGGAGTATTGCTGCCATATCTAGGTAGGAGCTGCCAAATCCTCTCTTTCCAGCTGCAACAGAGTACAAAAGTGTTTACATAGTCTTGTGGGTGAAGAATGATTTTCCACCATACAACTCGTTTCCCACAAGCACAACATTGCAAGCCTCCCTACTACTCTTTCTATTGCCATGAAACATGTTCTGACACTCTACATTCCTTACTTTATAAGTTAAGATATGTTGTAACTTGTACTCAGGGTGGGGGAATCACCCCCATTCCATTGGTAAAAAAAGTTCCATTCAGACAGCTGCTGCACCAAGAGGATGCTTCCCTGACCTCTACAATTTTAATCTGTTCAAGTAATCCTCTATCTTGAGTGACTCTTGGACCTTATATTGAGTGAAAAACAATGTAAATAAAATGCTGCCTATTTATCCATTGTTGTGTGTCTACTAGTGATGAGGTGAATCTATTATTAAGTCTCTGTACTTCTAATTTAGTATCTCAAAAAAATTAAAATGTCAGGGAAAAGTTCTTTTTTCGGTAATTTAATTAAAAAAGTTAAAATTTTTCATATTCTAAATCAATTATATATAAAGTGAAATATTTCAAGATTCTTTTTGTTTTGATTTTGATGGTTACAGCTCATGAAATTCAAAAATCCCCTATCTCTAAATATTAGAATATTTTATAAGGTCAATAAAAAATATAGATTTGGTTGGGGGATCCTTCTGCATGAATTATTGCATAGGTACTTTGTGGTATGGAGGTGATCAGCCTCTGGCACTGCTTAGTTGTTATGGACACCCAAGTTGCTTTGATGGATGGCCTTTGTTGGGTCTGGTATCCCATAAGATTCTCTATGAAAATCCCCTATACCAAAATATTAGAATATTTCTTAAGATAAAAAAAAATGGATTTATAACACAGAAATGTTGAATTATTCAAAATATGTTCATTTATGCACTCAGGATTCGGTTGAGGCTCCTTCTGCATGAATTAGTGCATCAATGCAGTATGGTGTGGAGGTGATCAGCCTGTAACTCTGCTCAGATGTTATGGAAGCCCAGGTGGCTTTGATAGTGGTCATCAGCTCATCTATATTGTTGGGTCTGATGTTGTTTAGTCTCCTCTTAACAATATCTTAGAAGATTCTCTATGTCAGGCAATTCATGTGAGGATCAGCAAACCAGTTTGGGCACAGTTGTCCGGGTGCCAAGTCCTGCTGGAAAAAGAAATCAACATCTCCGCCCTTGCATGGAGTATTGCTGCCATGTATGGTCTGGAGCCCCTTCTGTTTGCTTCGGGGTTCTTGATAAGATCCAGAGATGGGTATGCAATGTAATTAGCCCTGATCTGGCTTCTCATCTGCAGTCTCTCTCTCACAGACGTGCTGTCACCTATCTTTGTCTCTTTTACAAATACTTCCATGGTAATTGCTCCGATGAGCTGCTATCGCTGGTTCCCAGGCTCCATGAATTCAAGCGTCATATGAGGCTGGCATCCCATTCCCACCCTTTCACTGTTGAAACTGTTAAATGTAGATGTCTCTTTTACTCCAATAGCTTCATATCTTGCACCTCACGCCTGTGGAACTCCCTTCCCTATTCCTGTTTCCCTGACAACTATAATCTCCAACTATTCAAATGTAACATCAGTCGACATCTCCAGTTGCATTGATCTATCTACCATCCTCCTCCACATCCTTTCCTCTATCACTCCTATCTGCTCTTGCTCCAAATCCTCTGTAACCCCTTTCATGCTAGTGGCTTTCAGCCTTGCCTGGGGTGAAAACCTTAAAAAAAAAAAAAATCTCCATAAAGCCTGTCAGCAGACAGAAGCATGATGTGCTCTAAAATCTCATGCTAGAGAGCTGTATTGATTATGAAGTTGAAAAACACAGTAGACCAAAACCAGCAGATAACATGGCACCCCAAATCATTGCAACATGGATTCTTTTCCTCCCCTTTTTTCCTTCAGACTCTGGATCACTGGGCAACAGTCCATTTTTTTTCATTCCTTAGCTCAGGTGAGATGCTTCTAACATTGTCTTTGGTTCCAGAATGACCTGACCCTAGAAATGTGATAATTGTAGTTCATTTCCTGCCTTTATCTGTATTTTGATACACTGACTTCAGTCTGTTTACTCACACCCAAGTTCTTGAATCTACTTAGCTCAATGCTGCAGTTATCTCTCTCTTGCTGGTACACATTTTCTGACCACATTTTCCCTCTCCAGTTAACTTTCCATGCAAAACAGCTGTTGTAACCTAGGGAAGGTTACTGAATAGAATAAGGTTGGTAATGAATGATACTACTTAGGACACGAGCAACACATATAAGATTGTTCAGTGGCGTGTAGAAGAAGTACTTAACTGCTAGAAGTGAGTCAAGTGAATTCCACAATCAATCTCCAACTGCAGGATATCTACCAACTGCCTCATGCAGTCAGATGTGGAACAAAGCGAAATTTAATGTGGAGTATCCAAGCCCATAGGCTCAGCCAAAAATTCCCCATAGACCCTGTATAATACGGGGTCAGGTAGCTGTTTCCTGAGACAAGACTCTGCCCTTTGACATAGTCTTGTCTGGGGATCCTCTCTGCTCAGATGCAGAGAGTTTGACCAGCACAGTTGTGAGATGAATCTCAAACTGCAGACCAACATACAGTATTTACTACAGTATTTATGTGAATGGGGATATACCCATTATCTTCTGTAGGTATGCTACAACAACAGCCAACCCTCTTAGCAATGACCTTCTCTGGAGTACCATCTTCAAGAAGGGTGTCAGTGACAAATTAGGCACCTTCCTCAGGATTGTGAGATTTAAAGTGAGTTTCATATTTATACTGCATAGTGAGTTACTCAAAATAGAATATTCTAGTATTGGGACATATTTTTTCTATTTTTTGTGCTGTCAGTTGTAATTATCAAAATGCTTGCTAGAATTTATCTTCTGATCATAGTAGATCTTATTTGGCATATTGTTTCTGTAGTCACAATCCAAAAGATTTCAAATATTGTAATACAATCAAAAATATTTAAATTGTTCTGTAAAATACTCAGTACACCATTGACATTTATGAAATACTTAGTATTCCATTGACGCATATGAAATATTATACCGATAAAAACTACCTTATAGTAGTTAATAAAATCAAAAGCAAATGTAAAATTGTTATTACAATAAAATAATTGAATAACTGATTTGTTTTTTTTTGTTTTTTTTACAACTTATCAACCCTTTGTAGGGTATTTTAGCCTTTAGCATTCAACATATCAAACACTCCCTGTAAATTCTCATGTTTGTTTGTTTGCTTATTTAACGGCATATGAACTCCTTAGGGGTCATTTAATGCTGAAATTTAATTTTCTTGGGCACTTGAGTAATTTTTTCTTTTTACAGAAATCTGTTGTTAGTAATTTATTTATTGAAAATTTATTGCTGGTATTTTTTACTATGAAAATGTCTTTATATACTTTCATTTTTTTAACTCAGTTAGGGGGTTCATTATATACCCATATCTGGGACCCTAACAGATGCTATCATCCTGGGTCAGGATGGACCTGGGAACAACAGCAATTAAGAGCTGGTTCCACACTCCTCAAAACCTCTCAATCCTAGGCCTTGCTGATGGATTTAGTTTATTGTCATACATAGGATAGCTGTTTGAGTGACTTTCTGCATTATTTGCGATGATGTCATATATTATAGAAGAGTATAGATGAGACAGGTTATGGCAGTTGAACATTAAGAGCTGATATTTACAGGGAAGGTTGAATTCTGAAGGGTTAAAGCCAAAACATATTTTAGATTGTAGGAGATTGCTTACAGTACCTGGTGTTCCCATCTAAGTACTGGCCAGGCTCAATACTGCTTAACTTCAGTGAGCAAATGAGAACCAGTGTTTTCATTGTGATTTGACCTTAAGCACTGTAGAATTATACTTAGTATTATCCAATCATATGGAACAATTAAAAGTTGTTGAACAATTTTTCAGTTATCTCTATGAGAATTCTGCTGTGTATAGAATTTTCTTTGTTTCTGAAAGTGCAGCTACCACTAGTCTACAGCAAAATTTTCAGTTTTGAAATTCGATTCAAAGTTGTTTTGTTATAACCTAAAAGGGATTCAAAACTACTTATAAACAGTGACAATGTCAGAAATTATTTATTTGTTCAGTGATTGTATAGTAAGATTAGCAATAATGTCCAATATTTTGTATTCAAGATACACAAAGCCTGGAGCATCAATACTGAGAAATAAGATTGATTGGAAAAAATGATTTTTATAGCATTAATCTATATCTTGTACTTTAACTGTTGCCAAACCTACAGAACAGTTTTTCATTGAAGCAAATAACATTCATAAATCTATAGTGATAGAAAAATAAATAAAAATAAATAATAATAATAATGAGACCAAAATTTCACTATCTCTAAAAATAGATGTATATCCAGAATTGCTAGGCCATGAAGTCACCAATCAGAAACTGTCTTAACCAGGATATGAACATCATAGTCTAAAAAAGCAAATCAGAAACAAGATCTGTTCCCAACCAAGATATAAGGTCACTGATTGTGGATCAATCAGATACCAAGCAACAGTTTTGAAGATCTTTGGATATGTATATAAAAAGATGAAATGTTAACCTAAATCAGAATCAATGAAGTAATTTTTATTCATTCTTCAATGGCAGAGTCATTGTAATATACCCAGATCTGAAATACAGCACTTATGTGTGATACACACAGTCTTGCATAGAATCATAAGTCCTTCTCCCATTGGTGACTAAGATGTCCATACAGACTTGCATTGACATCAAAGCATACTTCCTTTCTTCATTTAAGAAGGCAACTGTTACATTTGAACACATATATTTCTTTTCCCACCAGACTCACTCTCTCTTTAATATACACCAGGACATTTACATTTGAACTTTTAACTTAACACTATCCTGTTGTTTATATATATATATATATATATATATATATATATATATATATATATAGTATTTTATAAAAAGTTATTTTATATATATTAATATATATATATATATATAGTATTTTATAAAAAGTTATTTTATATATATTAATATATATATATATATATAGTATTTTATAAAAAGTTATTTTATATATATTAATATATATATATATATATATATATATATATATAGTATTTTATAAAAAGTTATTTTATATATATTAATATATATATATATATAGTATTTTATAAAAAGTTATTTTATATATATATATATATATATATATAGTATTTTATAAAAAGTTATTTTATATATATATATATATATATATGTATGCAGAAATATAGTCTTAAAGTGTGCTATATTTATGGGGTAAAGTGCTCAATATCAGAGATAGAGCGTGTGTAAATATAAAAGTGGACATGGAAGTCAGCACTTAGAGGCGACAGTCTGTTTCATGCTAGTGCAATCGTCAGGCGACTCAATCGTCAGGTCGCCTGATGATTGCACTAGCATGAAACAGACTGTCGCCTCTAAGTGCTGACTTCCATGTCCACTTTTATATTTATATATATATGTATATAGTATTTTATAAAAAGTTATTTTATATATAGTTATATATATATATATATATATATATGTATATAGTATTTTATAAAAAGTTATTTTATATATATTAATATATATATATATATATATGTATAGTATTTTATAAAAAGTTATTTTATATATATTAATATATATATATATAGTAATATATATATATATATATATATAAAGTTATTTTATATATATAAATTCTGCCTATTTTCTTTCAATCCTTACACAAGGCCATATAGATCTATGGTAGAACAGATGTCATAAGATAACTGCTATCATCTGCCATAAAGCCATCCAGTCATACAATTTTCAAAATAACTCTTTTTACTGCTCAGGTTTTTTATAGAATTTACTCAGAAAGTTGATTGCAATGTTGTAAATTATTTAAGAAAATCAGATTTGTTCTTTTAAGAAAGAGAAATATATCTTTTAGATGTCTTTAAGATATGAACTGATTCACAGAAAAATGTCAAATGAAACAAAAAATTCAAGAAAGATGCAAGGACTTGCTCTAAAAAGAACAGCTGACAAATGAATTGGAATTCAATAATATATCATTGCATATCAAATTGATCTTGAGATTCTATTTTAGATTTAATATTTCATTGATACTAAACCTTAAGAAATCAGTATTTTGAAAGAATATTTTTATTGTTTGAGTTTGAATTCAATTTTTGACATGATCCCCAAAACACTTGCTAATGTGTGATTTCTTTGAAGCAATTATCACTGCCAGCAAGGCTTAGATATGAAATATCAAGTCACTTATGAATGTATGGCTGATTGCTGATTGCAATATTTTTTCCTTTTACTGGAAGGTTCCTTAAATCAATAATTTAATTCATAAATTTTCTGTGAAAAAGTAAAACAAAAACATTGTTTTCAAAAATGAACCACTTCCTTGCTCTTAATTTTAAAGATTTTATAGTTTTCTTGACTTTATAAATTTTTTGAAAACCTATTTGCATTCATTTTCATGCAATTCCACTTGACAGTATTAAATCTGGTTTGATTTGTGTGTTTGTCTGGTCGTTAGAATTATGGAGAAAAGACAAAGTAATTTATATCTTTTAATTTGCAGACTTGCTTAGACTAACACCTTCATCTTTACTGCTATATACCAGTCAATGTAATTTGCAAAATTCCTTGGGATATTTTATTATGCAATTCATGCATAAACTTTGTGACTGAATCAAAGATAAGATTAGACAAGCAAAATAAGTTTCTTTATTCTTTTAAAAGGAAAATTTATAAGATTTTATAAAGATTACACCAAAGACTGATTATTAATTTGTGAAAGTTTCTTTGATGTGGAGGGACATACAATTAAAATACCATTGATTATTAGAGGTGGGGTTAGTGTAATGGTTATTGGGGCAGAAAGTGAATTTGTTGTTGTGTCGTCAATTCCTATTCAGTTCTGTTTCATTCACTTTGTGTGAATGCTCTTAGAAAAGACATGAATCTTTCTCCAGCTATGGGTTAAATATCAAGGCAATCTAGGCTCTCTTGCTTTGAGTCGACAAACCAGTTTAGGAAAGCAAAACTATGAATTCAAAACCAGCCTGAAGAAAGGGATGGGATATATTGCTCAAGATATCCCACATCTGTTATGGCTGCAATATAGGTGGTGCTCCTATTACTAATGGGTTACAGGACTTGTGACATGAGAGATTATTTTAAAAAATATATAATTTTTAATGAATAAATAAAGAAGATTAGATCATCAAAAGAGTGAATAATAAACTTTTGTAAATTTTAAGGGATTAATCAAGTAGCATTTTCCTACATGTAAACCACCAATCTGTCATTGGGTGGCATGCCACCAGCATTTGCCACTGGTGGTCTGCTGCCAGGCTGCCAGACTGCCAGCATGTTCACCTCAGCCATGTTACCACTGGTGGACTGCTAGAGAACCATCAGTGGCTGCACCAGAGGACTACTGGCATTGCCATTCGCGGCCTGTCTGTGGACCACCAGTGGCTTATATATAGGGTTGTTATTATAGAGATTAGTAATTTTTTGATTGAATATTCACCCCAGTATCAGGTAACTCTTGCTAGAAATTAAGTAAATGCAAGTTTCTTTATTATTTAAACACTGTCTGCAGTATTTTTATAAATTTCATGTTGTATGAATTGTTTAATTTTTTAATCCAAATTTCCAATTCATAGACATTTTTTTGTCAGGATATTTTCAATTGTTCCAAGTACTCCAACAAGTATTATTATACAATAATTCATCCTGGATTGTTGTTCTCTTGGCTGTTTTATATGCACAACATTTCAGCCACTACACCCTTCAGTCTACTTCAAGTATTTATTGCATTCAGTTTTTATGATGCAAATGCTGTTTATTCTGTCCAGTTGAAACAAGTTTTAAAACTGTTGTTATTCAAGAGTTTAAAAAAATGATGTCAATAAATAATAAAATACAAATGTGATAATTTATAGATAAAATATTTTAAAATCATTCTATTGTGAATATAAAAAATACTCAACTGTGTTGCGACTCAGTGCATCATATTATAATTCTACTTATTCATCTGTTAGTAAGTTAGCATGTGCATTACAATCTGACATTACCATGGATAAATAATAGTGCACTCAATTTTGATTGCAAGCAAAGTTGGAAGAAAAGGATATATCAGTTGCTGTTTGGTTTTAGTGAGAAAAAGAAAGCAGATATAATGAACTAAATAAAGGGACGATATAAGAGGCAATATCACTGTTATGCATTTAATGTCTGCTTCAGTGAAATAGAGAACCATGTCAATTTTTAATCTTTTTATTTGTACCCTCTTACTTCTTTAAGTAATGGTTTTCATTCATACTTAGGATTGTTATTGCAATGTTTTGCTAAAGTTGTTAAAATCAAATATTCAACAATGCAATAGGAGAATTTCTCAATGTATTTTATAACTGTGAAACTCGCAATTAATTTGAGAATTTTGATTCATCAAAAAAGTCAAATAGGTAAGCCATGAAATTTTACCAGTACTGCTAGTATATCATCACAAAACCTTAGTCAAAATTAGGTGTACTATTCTCATGGAAAATACGATTGTCATCATATTTTCATTTTTTCTGGTAGGAGCTTAACATTTATGAAGCTTTTCATTTCCTCTCAGTTTCAGTCTACATCTGCTGACTTGTTTTTGTTGACAATAACTGAATATGTTCTGTTTGAATTTGAAAATCTCAAAGATTCTTTTCCTATTCACCAGAGTGCTTTCTGGTTTGTGTTCATATTTGTTTGCCTGAGTGAATCCATTTTGTTTTCGCAGTTCTCAGTGGATCTTTGTTGTCAGTTATGGCAATTTGCTACATTCACTTATATGACCAACACCTTCTTCATCACATTCTTAAATAGCCTCGTCAGATTGAGACTTTCATATGGATGCCATGCATGGCACCAAATTGATTCAGAAATATCTAAACTCTCGGATGTATATATTCACTTTCTAAGATCAATGTTTAAAAAAAAGGCTTTGAATTAGTAAAACCTGATGGTCTTGGCAATCATCATCATCCTTTGAAAATTGTAGACTGTCAATAGAGAATCACAAACAAAAAAAACAGTACCAAATAACAGAAACCACATCACTTGAGGACTACCAACAGCAGTAACAACTAAAATGTACATGTAGCTCAGAGAGAAAATAATGACATAATGAAGATGTTGGCATTCCACACTACATCAAATAAAAAGTTAGGAAGAAAAACACCATTGATACTGGAAAGAGCAATAACAGCTACTGGACTTGAAAAATTATTTTCCTGAAAAATGGTTTTAAGAGAAAGATTTTATAAATTTCAACCAAACACAATACTGGCTGCTCAGTCAATGAATGCTAAAAACTTTCTTGCAGGGAAACAGCTAATATTACCATTACAATTCATCTTTATTTCTGTACAGGCAATGTTTGCTATTACGTTGTAGCATACCTGCCTTAGTTTTTGCGTTGTTCACTTTAATAAAATTGCTCAGAGAAGTTATTATTAGATTTCATATTTTAAAAAATGAAAATGTTGATATAGCTAATATACAAAACTCCAAAGACCCCAACGATGGAATGAGCAGATGATGATAAAAACAGATCTCAACAGTTGAACCAGCAGATGAAGAAGGCTAGGCAAGAAGTGCTACAGTAGACACCACTTGAAATTATAACAGAGTCAGTGACAGTCCATTGTTGTTTCATAACTGAATTCTGCATGTCTTATTCCATATGTGCCACAGAAGAAGGTCATGAAATCAATTTGAAAATACTGAAACCATCAACATTATGTCCTACCTTAAAGAAATAGATTTATACCAAAATATATAAAACCTACAATAGACCTACAAACTATATATCTAAAAAACATATATTTACCCTGAAAGTATAAAATTATTCACAAAATATTTGTAGTTGAAGCCATAAAATTGAGTATAAAATACTTAGATTTCAGTATTAAATAACCCATACAAGTTGATATGCTGCTAAACAACCAATCAATAAAAACGGAATTAAAGTTAGAACAGGAAAATTCTACAAATTATGATTAAGCGTATGGGGTTTATGAGATCTTGTTCTGGTAGGGGTAACAGTTGATTTATGGAAAGCCACAGTTCCTTTCTCATTTGAAATTATTATGGTGTTTCTATCCCCAAATTGCAATGATAATTATCCACTCAATGTGCATATTCTCAAGTGATCATAACATCAGAGAGAAGAATTGTTTCTTGTTTGTATTTATAGACAAAACATGAATCTAATCAAATCAATGTGAAGGCAGACTTTATCCAGGTCTTATCCATTCAAAGAAAAACTTATCATTTCTGTATTGCAAAACATTGTCTTTTGTGAAAATCACATTCTCAGTTTCATAGGTGATAATGATATCTTGATTGCTTTGTGGCATTTTTCCCACCTCTTGTGTTTTCTTAAGGTTATGTGCATCTGTGGCAAGTAACATTAAGCACTATTTTCTCACTCTCATTTAAAATTTATCACTGTGGCAACATTTAAAACAATACAACCTACTTTGATTTTTAAGGTATCGATTTCTTTGAGAGCAGACTATAGTTCAGTACCAACTGTCTGACCACTGACATTTTACTTTTAAATCTTTTTTAAATACTAATTTTCACTTGATACAAGGCTTGATAACTGCTCAAGGTAGAGGGTTACTGTTAAAATGGTTATGAGGTATGAATAAAAGAGGAGGTGGTAGGAAGTAAAGATTATGAGGATAAGGAAGATAGATAATCATTGACCCTTGATTTGAAGAGGTTAACATTGTAGTCTTCAGGGAAAGTATCCATGTGGAAGTATGTCTGAAAAAGTAGCAGTTCTTGGGAGTTTGACTCTGTGGATGTAGTATCATTATTTGATTATTTCATAATCAGAACATAATCACACAGTAATCAGGTGATATGACAGGATGACACTCATCACCTGTAAAAATAGTGCATGATTGAGATATGTTAATCCATAGTATATCACTTGCAGTTATAAGACAACAGATCCTTAAACAATTGTCCCCATAGGTCAACTGTCATTGGACAATGGAAAGGGGAAGTTTTTTGAAAGTTTTGATTTTACTTCAATAAAAAAGATAAATTTGTAAAAGCCATCTTGAAGTTTATGGGGTTATCTTGACCTAACTTGATGTCACATGTTAAAAACAAACCTTTTTTGTTGCAAAAAGTAATCTTTATTATTACAGAAAGTACAAAATGCCAAAGTAAGGAGTTAGTAATTAGTGTTTCTAAACTTTGTTTGAATAACTGCTTCAATTCAATGTGACATTAATTGGAACAAGGTTCAAATTATTTCATTGGAGATTTTTCCCATTCTTCTTGGTAATTCCAAACCTCTTGGATAATATATGGTTTTTGTTGAAGTGCCTGTTTCTTCACTCCCTGCCACAATAGTTCAATTATATTGAGATTAGAACATTGTACTGGCCAGTCTTCCAAAAGCTGAACATCTTCATCCACAGGAAATTTTTTTTGCTACACATGATGGGTGTCTAGAAGCACTGTCATGCTGAAAAATTTCTCCATCTTTGTATCTGACACAAGTTTAGATCATAGTAACCTAATATAGTTTTTACTGTTTAGGTTTGCATCAACTTTTACCAATATTTTTATCATCACCATTACATATACACTACCCAATTTTACCATCTTTGTTACATATCTTGAATTGTTTCTATACCCCACTGGTCTTTTAACATATTCCCCTGCATTAGAATATAACTATTTTGTATTCATCACTAAAAATTACTTTGTGCCACTCCTCACTTCACTGGCTATTAATTTTTGATTGCCTATTGACACTTTCACAATCTTTCTTTCATCACTCTTTTCTAACTTTTCTTGTTTTCCAATTTTTTTCTTTGCACTTAAAACACTTCCAGTCATAGCAAACTTGGGTTTGAACACAGTTTCCAGTAAATCCCAGCTGCATAGCTATCACTTGTTGAGTTATCTTCCCATTCAAAATCACAACCTTTATCTTTGTTTCAGCAGAAAATTTAGCCATTATGTTAGTGTAAAAAAAGAAAAAGCCAGCTAATGTTCAACTTCATTGACTTGCCAACTCCTGTTAATAAGATGGAACAATTCCTATTTAGGAATTTGCACATTATCATGACTTTATTATCTCAGATCTTTCAATGGTTCGATAGTTTTCCATTGCCTTTTTTCAGCTTTAAGCTGCTTAAAGCAGTGTATCTTCTGTTACATGACACCTACAAAAATGAAACCACTTATTTTCCAATCCCCAAGGTTGATAGAAACCACTGACAAAAGCATGCTGCTAAACAATCTGAACTTAATAAAATAAAAGTGTATAATCATTTTATGTAGTTGGCCTAAAATGTTTGCACATCAATGTATAGATATGAATAAGATCAATTATAAAACTAAAAAAGTTTATTCATATACCAAACTCTAATTTTCTGATCAGAATAAATTCATTCAATCATGTGAATTTTCTCTACAAGCAGTATATACAGTTAGAATTGTAAAGAATGTTTAAAATTGAAGTGATGGGAAGAATGTATTTTTGTATATAAGTTTAGTTCTAATAATATTCATAATATTTAACTGACATCTTGAAATGTATCATATTTTTAGCCTCTTTAGTGATAACATCTCCCTTCTCTCTTATTAGGAAAATATTCTTTTTATTTTATGTGTTATGTCCCTTAAGGGCATGAGCAATTGTGGCTGTTTACAACTTCCTGGCTTTGAGTAAAGTTTGTCTTTTTGCTATCCAATCTAATCTTTGATCTATCAATCATTTACATAAGCTTATTAAGTAGATTTTTCACTGCTTTCACCTGAACCTCTTGTCTTCACTATGTCCTGTGAGTGTCAAATTCTCCACGTTCTCTTTCCTCATTACGTATTCTAGAAATTTCAATTGTTACTTTCTGATTCTAATTATAAGTGTCCTTTTTGGTTCCTTTTTTCCTAAAACTTCATCATTGCTCACATGTTCAGTCCATGGTATACTTTGCATCTTTCTGTCGAACCACATTTCTGTTGCTTCAAGTCTTTTCTTCATCAGGGAGGAGATTGTCCAGTATCCATTGCTATATAGTAGGACCAATATTAAATAAGTGTTCAGCACTTTTTCTTTGTTTCTAACAAAATTTCCCTCTACTTTAATACTTTGCTTAGCTTTTGGAAGGCATCTTCTGCAATTCCAATTTGTTTTTATTGAAGAGTAAATAATAATTAATATTGCACAGAAACTGAACAAACCAAATATCAACCATCTTCTTTGATATCTAGATGTCTACCATCTCTTTGCAAGCAAAAGGATTTTCTTTATTCGTTAAAGTTACCTGGTAAAACCTAAGCTTACCTACTATGCGTCCCTTGTTTTTTTAATTTTTTGGTCAATGTATATATAGACTTTTTTAGAATGTTTTACCTTGTTTTTATTGGTAATTTCATTTTATTGTTTGATATTTTAAACTTATCAGGGATCCTCTTTGTAATGGCTGATCAAAAAGCTATCGGTTTCAGATCAACCACTTTTTCATTCTATATTTTAAAAGGAATATGTTTTTCACTGGTTTGAAATAAGTTTTACTTTTTAAAAGTTATTCAGACTACTGAACTTATTCATTGTGAGCATATTTAAGCTGATCCATTTTAGAACCCTTTTCAGGTGCAAAGATTGTCCAGATTAAGAGGGTTGCTTTTCCATGGAAATAGTTGATGACTCAAAAAGAAATAGCAGTTAATATAACTTTATAAATATTGGTAAAAGTTTTTAACTCATTTCATTAAATATGAAAAAAATGAGAGGCAAGTGTGATCTTAAAATAATTTTAGCTACCTTCTTTTTTTATAATACAAATTTTGGAAAGTTGTCCATCCCAAGGTTAGTATATTGTAAAAAATCATTTCATTATCTTTACTAGAAATTTCTACAACATTTGTTCAAAGAGATCTAGAAGTTGTCAGTTATCATTTATTTATGTGTGGCACACTGGACAAGTCTAGAACTGTTATTAGCAAATTTTTGAAGAATTCAGAAATGTATACCACAAAGAAATGATCAAGAAGGTCACTCAAATTAACTGTGACTTCTTTGAGGAACATCAAAAAAAGTAATTGTGCTGGAGAAGCCTTAAAAATAAACTTGATATCAATTTCACCTCAAGAAGAGTCTGGCAAATTTTCAATAAATTGGGCAACCTTCTATTTTGTTCCAGAAAGAGGGCATCTGCTTTGAAACAAGAAAAAAAAATACATCAAGCAAATAATGGGAAAATTGACTTGAACCCAGTTATTCACAATTCTAAGTTCATTAAGGAATGGTTTGAAAATAAAGATATCACAATTACAGAATGTGCTACCAACTCTCCAGGTTACATTGAGAATTTGATGGGTCACCATTGAAGATGCATCTCTGATCAAAAGAAGCAATTTGAAATGAAGCACTGCCTAATATTTTAAATAAAACATTGGTGAGATAAGATTCTGTTGAAACTTTGAGTAATCTTATATCCTCAATGCAAAACAGATGTATTCAGGTTTTGCAATCAAAGGGAAAGCTTTGTAATTATTAATTACTGTCCCTTTAATGTTTAAAGAAGTTTCACAATATCTTAAATCTATTTCTACCTTCGGAACATGGAATTTTTCAAAATTTGCATATAATTGTGCACTGAGAATAGACGAAGATAAAATTTACTTTAAAATTTAATTATCCACTCATCTCTTCATGAGTAACAAAGTTGGTTATATTGTTTCATTAATACAAGGTGTAGCAAAAGTAACACACTTTTTATATTTATTAACTTTTATTTGAGCAGTAGTTTAAGAAAATTTGTAAGTATTGTCACATCAAAAGAACATGATTTGCTATGATTAACAAACTATTTAACCTGTTCAAAATGCTCCCCTTCATGTTCAGTATGATGCTGAACCCTATCAAAAACATTTCTACAAACCATTTGACACATTTCTGCATTAATTTCAAAAGATTTATCAGAAATTGTTTGTTTTAATTCAAGCATTATTTTTGGTTTGAGCCTGTAAGCAAGATCTTTCAGTACACCCTATAAGAAAAAGTCTGGTAGTGTTAGATCTGGTGATTGTGATGGTCACTCAATTGCTTCATGTCATCCTATCTACATCAGTTCAAAATTAAGATTTAACAAGTCCTGAATGCATAAGCCATAGTGAGGTGGTGTATCATATTGTTGGTCCAAAATTTATGAAACTGAAAACTATAAAAGCATAAAAACGGGCTTTACATCTGCCGCACTAATAAAAAGGCATTATTTCTCTTGTACCCAAATGAGGACATCACATGTGCTGCACTCTGTATATGAAATTTACAAGAAATATTTTTGTGATTTCTTATAATTATTCCTATCACTTTATAAAACTGGTAAAGTTGACTATCTTGACTTGTTTTCAGCAATGTAAGTAACACATGCAAGCATTTTCTGCAACCTGTGTAGCACAAATGACTCTGTATTCATGTGTAAAGTCAATCTGTAATTCCTTCTTAGCTGAGCAGAGAAAACCACACCATTGCTGAAATCCACACCTGACTGGCAAGTTAATATATATCACTTCCTTCCATTTTTCTTTTATCAGCAATGTTCCCTATCTATTATTTCTTCTGTTTGCCACCATTTTTTTTAAAGAAAACAAGACTGCACTATTTTTCTGTAAACATATTGAAGTTTGTAGAATATGTTGTAAAAAACAAAAGCCTATAAAGAAAGTTCTTTATTTTGAATAAGTTTTAGAACAATAATAGAATTTTCTCTAAATTACAGTAATTTTTTCTTCTCCAGTATTAGTTTCTAGTAATCATTTAATCAACCAAAAATGTATGAAATTCTCTTACCGTTCTTTTATTTATGTATTTGCCTCATTCTCTTTGCTATAAAATACACTTTCTTTCATTCTTTTAGTGCAAGTATCATCCAAAGTTTGCAGCATTGATCATACTCCTAGTACTAAGTGCAATGAATAAAAAGATGACTTGTGAAATGATAGGAGTATGCATATATTTAACAAAATTCTAATAATACCATTTTAACCAAATGTCTCTATCTGTATAAAATGTTCATAAAACAAGTAGAGGGGATGGAGGGAGATAGTGTTGTCAAATGACAGCCTTTTAATTTCAGATAAAAAAACAAATTCAATAAAGTTTGTTTGCCATACTTCATTAACATTGTTTACATAATTCATCTGATTACCTTTTCTTTGCATTACAAGATGATTACATATATCACTTCTACTGTGTGTGAACATTTGATAAGAAAACCATTTATCTTATTTTATGACAGCAGTTGGAATCTAAATTATTATCATATGCTTTTTTATATTTTATTGCTTATGGCATCCATCCATACAAAATGAAGAATAATGAGCTTTTTGATTAGAATTAACCACTTACTTTATTCAAATAATTTTCGTAAAATTACAGGCTGAAATTGGAGAAATTATCAGAACTTTCCCAAAGGCTCTCATATCATATGTCCATCAGAGATTGATTTTTTGGGGAAGTGTTTAAAGAGATGATGGAAAATGTAACAGAAATCTGAACATCTGAAATTGTAAACATATCTTCTAGAAACTAAGCAAAATATTAAGAAACAGGAAAATTTAAAGAGTGCTCAACTGCTGTAATATCAATCCACCTATATGGCAGTGAATACTGGACAATTTCTTTGCAGATGAGGAGGATTGAGGCAACAGATGTGGTTCTACAGAAGGATGCTGATAATGGCAATGAAAAGGATGCTTTTGCTAAGCAACAGAAGAGTTGAGATATCCAGGATATAATGAGAACTGAGGGTTTGGAGAATATTACACACAGGACATATTGAGGATAGAGGAGAAAAATTACTTAGTTACAAAGGATAGGAAGTTGTGGACATGGCAAATGAAAGAAGTATGTTTTCTTCTCTCTCATCTTTGAAAATAATGTCAAGCATGTGGAAATAATGCTCTATTCAACATTCATTTATGTAAAATATTAATCAATTGTTAAAATTAGCTTAACAGAATTCTCATTTGATAGATCTTAATTGTTATGACTATGGTGCAACTGAGAAGGTTTTGTAAAAAGAAAATATTAGTCGGTAACTGAGTGACAAATGGGAGAAATTCTATGTCAGGTGTTTCATCTCACAAAAGGACCTCATCAGACTAAATTTTTTTCATTGATGAAATCCTATATATGGAGCAGTAGTGAATGAAATAGCAAACATTATATAAGGAAGCTTAACTTTAAATTTTAAATTCTTGGCATCCGATATGTCTAGATGCAAAACATAGCCAGCCTCATTCATCTTTCTACCACTTTTGTTTTCAGTTTTTATTTCTGTTGTTTTTAAATATCCTCCATGATCTTGGATGTACATATTCCATTTTTTCATATATTAGTGCACTGTCTATAAGTTTTCACCTTGAGTTACTTTCTTTTTTAATCAAAATTGCATTAAGTTGAAAATGTGGTCAGACTTATTACGATGAAACATTATTTTTAAATAAAAATGATGCCTGCAATTTTTTGAAGAGGAAATAAGAAAGGGAAAATGTCATTTGAAACTGATTTTATAAAACTGACATGGATATTTTTATACATTTTTTATACTATTTGCTCATTGTTCAGCAGTGTTGCAATCTATTCATGCTGAAATAACTACTTATTGACTGCTGAGTAATGCAACTTTATACAAAACCCAGTGCATGTGCATAGGAATGGTATGTGAACATACACATATCAGTTAAGTGTCATCTTGATCAAATAACATTTCACTAAAATAATGGGATTTGACGAAATGTTAGGAGGAGATTGAAAATTAGAAGTGATTAGTTATTGCTAATAGTCTATATGACTTTGATAAAAGAATATGAGTATTGATATAAAAAAAATCAGTGCACAGTACTTTATGACTCATATAGATATCAATGTGTAAAATAAAATTACAATTAAGATTCTTTTTCTCAAGGTATTGATAGCTTTGTTTAAGGATTTTACTTTTTTTTGTAAAAGTTAATATCTATGAAGAAACATTTATTTTCATACTTGTTTATACATACTGTCATTAATTATTGTATATATGAAACTTAGTAATCATTATTATTATTAGAAATAATATATTTTTTAAACATATTTTTTTCAAATTAATACTGTGGCATTCTGTTTTTTCAAAGAATTGGTCCTTTTATCTCCTGGCTTTGTAAATATCTTGAAACAGTCTACCATTGTTGTAACAAAGACACTGCCACCTAGCATTGCCAGTTCAAAGAAGATAACTTTAGAAGATAATAGCAAAATATTGCAGATGCTAATGAAAAAAATATATAAATACATTTTGCATATTATAGATAGATAGTTATGAAAAACAAATTTTACAGAATTTATAGAAATTAGATTTATAAAGTTAATAAAAAAGAGTTTCAAGGAATAAAATGTTATACATCTTGTTGAAGGAACAGCTTATTATTTACTCAGACTAATATCCTCATCTTTCTTGTTATTGTCACAATATTTGAGCCATTGTGCTTTTTGGCTTGTTTTGGGTGTTTGTCAAGCCTGGTAACTTTCAAGGAATTTCCAAACTGAACCTGAAAGCTACCCAGATCACCAGACACCTGAAAAGGTACAACTGCTGAAATATTGTGATAACAACAAAGTTTATTAGCTGTCTATATTTCTGAGATGAGGTATTGTAATTATTTACACTATTTACATTGTTTGAAGTGTTGTCCCCATCTTTGTTGCCATATTCACAACATTTCGGCCATTGTACAGTCCAGCGTTCTTCCTCAAAGACACATGGCCCAGTGGATAAAAGCATTGGTTGGATCCAGTGACTTGACCCAACGAATTGTGACTTTGATACCTGGCAGTGGTGAATAAAAATTTGAAGAGTTGAATTAAAGGAAGATAACTGAGACACCTGGAAGAAGCATGGCACATGGAACTAGAACAATCTACCTCAGGGGAATGAAATAAAGTGTTCAGTTTGAAATTCCAATCACCTGAAGAAGGCCGGAGTGCACAATGGCTAAAACGTCATGAATATGGCAATATTGATTAGGGCAATGTAAATAGTGTAAATAATGTTTATTAATTTGAATTTTGAATTTCTTTTCATAAAATCTCTATCATATCATTACTTTTAAATTATATATATTACTTATTTAATTATTTCAAAGTCATTATTTCTTGATGAATAACATAAACTGATCTACAAGTTAGTCCTTTAGCTGACTTTCAAATTTCATGACATCTCTCAAACAAGAATATACATGCAGAGCTTTATTGGCATAATCTATTTTATAATAATTAAACAAATGATTGCAGGCTACATTATAAAAGAAGATGAAAATGATTTGTTTAGCATGAAATAGTTTTCTGTCAAAGCAGCACTTTGGTGTATGTTTGCTAACCAATATTTTACAAAAGATGATGCTTTTGCAAGATCTCTTCAGTCAAGTTTAATTTAATAGAGAATGGTTTTGAAATATTAAAGTCACCTAGAACAAGAGTTTTTAAGGGCATAGCAGATGTTAAATGTTTTTGCTTGACACACTTGAGTTGATAACTCGATCAGCAGCAGCAGTAACCTCTTTTCTGTCCATGGGCATGTTAAAAAGAAAAAACTGGGAGTATGCCTGCTGCAAATCTGAAGAGTTTAGTTCTTTTGCTGCAGGCCAAGATTGGGATAGGACACTAAATTTAGTGCTCTGTGCAGTAGTTGCACATGGCTTAGACTATATGCATCACTCACTCTCTAATTCACTAGGAGTGTAAGTCCAACTTTTTCTTTATTCTTTATAGAGACTATTAAGAACATTCCTGGAACTTGCACTTTTTTTAGGAACATTCCTTGAAATTTTCTTTACATGAAAATGTTCCTGATAAAATAAATATTTCTCTTGTTTCACTTTTTTTGTTTGTCTAGTTTTTCAACCAATTCAACACTTTCAATTTTTGTTTGTAAACACTGACACTTTCTCAACTACAAATCTAATAAGAAGGGTAGTGAAAATTAAATATTTCCATACAGGAAACATTGTCCAGTTATTTGACTAAACACTATTAGTTGAAATTTATAAAATCTTTTTACTAAAACAGTTTTTCAGGAAATGTGACTTCTCAAGTGTTATCACTCTTTCAAGTGTTGATAGGAGTTTCCTTTCAAACTTTTTGTTTTTGGTAGTGTGGAAAGTTAGCATCTTGATTATATCATTATTTTTTTTCTAGTTACATGTGCAACCCATTTTTATTGTTACTGTTGGAAGTCTTCAAGTGATATAGTTAATTGGTAAAGCACTTTGTTTAGGATATTGTGTAGCACCAGTCTATAGGATCTGATGAAAGATTGTCTTTATGACATAAAAGGTTTTCTAAGGTTGTTTTTTTTTAAATGTGTCTTCTGCAAACTTTCTAAAAAAAAGCATGTGTCATGAGGGAAAAATGGTTTCTGTCTTTTGACAACCACTGCAGAACAAGTTCTATTTCTAGAGATTAATTCAGGAATATTCATAACTGTTGAATGAGAAGGATATTGTTGAATATGAAAAGAAAATTATCCAATATAAAATGGTGAAAAAGATGCCATAAATATATAAGACAATTTCTTATTTATATTTTAATGTCAACTAAGCACAGATCACTGGAAAAGATTGTTTTCTTTTTCACTTGACTGGGATACACAGATAATACGTTGCTTTTATTTTCTTTCTATTTTCATCAACGTGAATATTGTAATTTTATCTGCCAGATTTTTTGTTGTTTCACATCAAAGGTAAAATCTTATTTCTTATGAAATCAACATAATTTCCCATTTGAATGTTGAGCTATGTGGTTAGTATATTGGTCTATGTGCCTCTTCTCTTTCTGTTATCAACAATTCAGTAATGAAAGAAAGGAATGGCATAAAAGTTTGAATTCTGCACTAAAAAGCAATGGGTATTAGTGGTACTGAAATTATGTATACTATAAATATATCATAGACTCCAAACATTTTATGATTGATAAAATTAGCCTTCACATCTGAGCTTCCTCATTCTGAATTTTTTTCTTCCAACACAGAGGAAATGAGGAGGATTCAATTCCATGAAAGGAGTATTGCATATCATAGCTGTAAATATCTGAACTGGTTGAATTAAAGAACAGATCTCATCTGAACATTTACCATGGAAATAATGATAAAGTAGTTACAGGTTCTCAATCTTGCATTGGTGGGAAAGTGTTTACAGGGTGAAAAATAACTAATTCCTAACAGGATCATATAAGAGATTTTGAATTCATCAAAGCCAGAAAGTGAGGAGTGAACAGAGCAACTCACATATTCCTGATAATGAAAAGTGTCACATTAGGATAAAAATTTGATTCTGTGATAAATGCTCATTTTTTGATAAATATACATTTTTATAACCAAATAGTAATTACGTCAATTGTTTACTTAAATGGCCATTTAAGTTCTTTTTCTTTGGTGACAAAGCTCCCTCTCTTTTCTTCTTATTTTCTTCCTGCCTGAATGGAAAGTTCATCTTTCTTTTGCTATTCAGCCGAGGCAGGGGAAAACTTCCTTAAAACACACGGTAGTACAACTTCTTGTAACAGTACGTGTTTACTTCTTCTTCTTCTTCTTCTTTACTGTAAATGCCTTCAGACAACACTTAGGGACTTCTCAGTGATTTTTTTACAGTAAACTTTGTAACATCCAGCTCATCTTTCTGGGACTTCTTCAAGAGGACTTCTTTTTAAACTTTCTCTGAAGACTTAAAGGAAAACTTGCCTTCAGCAACTTTGTTACCGATACGTCCTTTAATTTAGGGAAACGCTGGCTGCCATTTCAGCAGGGGGAGAGAAATGAACCTTCTCTTCTAACTTCTAACTGCCTGCTACTGTCCAGTAGCAGTTCTCTATTCCCCTTCAAAGGGGACGGTTGACATTTTAACTGTCCAATCACAGCCCATAAAAACATTATCAGCAGGTTCTTAGGGCCAGTAACACAGTGAGAGTCATTTTTTTTATCCCTTTACCTCAAAATTTTCAAATATGAGCAGTACAGATCAAGCATTTTTATTTCATATGTGACGTGGTACTGTTGGAAGAGGTGATTGCATAAAATTGAAATATCAGGAAAAATTCATTTTCTCTCTTGCTCTCACTTATGATTGAGTGCATGGTACTCGCCTGGACTACTGGTATGCCACAGTATACAATGTCAAGTGAATAGGCTGCACCCTTGAATTTTGTCAAAATTTTAGTGAAAAAAGTGCAACCTATCCTGTCAAGTAGATACAATATATTATCAAATATAAGAAAAGGAATTTGTGTAAGTGAAACAGATAGAAACTCTGTAAATGATTTTAAATATTTTCTTATTATTTAAGAGACAATCTATGTATAAATATACAAATGCACACTTAGAGAAATGATTATTTAACTAAGAGAAACTTTAGGTCATTGATCTGATTGCCAGAACTAATTTGAAAGAAAATTCATTAAAAGAAAGTTATCACAGTTGGTTTACTTTATACAAATACTATTGAGAAATACATGAACTAAAGATTTCATTATATTGTGTCTTATCAATTTATACCTTAATATTGTTTTTGTTTTTACACCCGTAACCATTAAGTGATGTAAACATAGATTTTTTATATGGTCAAATGGCATACTTCTTTTCCATAAAAATTGTCAAAAAAAAAATACACTTAATGCTGTGTATCAATATACATCAATACGGATATATCAGCTTATGCAAATTTGTATTTTGGATCCTAAGATTTCTGTATCAAAATACAGTAATTTATCATCCCAGATCTACATATCATACAAGTTGACAATTAC
>OZ038489.1:58007193-58177193 GCA_964036315.1 Acanthosepion esculentum | reverse complement strand
TGTTTTTATAATTATCTAAATTTATTAGTTCTATTTATTGATTTATTTATTTAATTTATTTTATTATTTCATTTATGTTGGATATTATTATTAATATTATTATTAATATTATTATGATTATTGTTATTACTATTATTAGTTTAAAATGATGAGGATTGTATTATGTGATGATGATTGCCGTCTAAAATGATGACTTTATTAGACAAATTGTTGTAACTCTTTTACTTCTGATACCTTTTCTCCTTCCCTTACCTGGTATATTAACTTGTTCAACCCTGTTATGAAAATTTTTTCTAGGTCCTTCTATTTATTTATGTTTGCTATTGGCTCATCATTTATTTCTTCCTTCTTTCCTTCCTTTTTCCACTCTCTCTTTCTCCCTGCTCTCTCTGTCACTCACTTTCTTTCTTCCCTTAATTTTAATTTTTTTTCTTTTTATATTTTTCTTTTTTTCTTTCTTTTTTTTTATTATTAATATTATTTTTTCCTTTTTCTTTTTTTCTCTCTCCCTTTTTTCCCTTTCTCATTTTTATCCCAGTATATCTGTCTGGATGGATTTATTCCATTTCTTCTGAAGAGATGAATATAACAATATTTATGAAATTATAACTGATATAGATTTTTAAGGTGTTTTCTTAATTTATCATTATATATATATATATATATATATATATATATATATATATATATAGTGATAATAAGAAGATGTAGACTTTAATTATCCATTTTGATTATAATCAAAATCTTCTCTATAAATAGAGAGTAAATGAAGACCTGAACACCTCGGTGTTTACAAAATAAATTATAATCAAAATGGATAATTAAAGAAGTTTCTGTCTTATTATGATTATAATGTAGTCTACATTGAGCTTTCCCTGGATTTATATTATCCTCCTCAGAATTATCCCTTCCAGTCACAGACTGGTAAGATGTATGTATGTATGTGTGTATATATATATATATATATATATATATATATATATATATATATATAAAACACTGAGTTTGTGTGATTGATTCTGATTCAAGATAAAGCTATCCATGAATTCTAAACATTTGCCAAAAATTATTTCCTATTACATTTCACTGTTGCATTATGTTATATGTATATATTTAATATGAGGCCCCACCATTTATGTTTAACTTGTGTCATTACATATTTTTAATAAAAGATTATTTGTGATTTTGCCAAGTTTATAAAAATCTAATCAAGTTTCATTAAATATGATCATTTATAAAAAAAGATTAGGTTCCTGAATCTTTACATGTTATCTGTTAACAAAGATAGTGATGTGTTTATTCTCCATTATAATTATCAGCTTTTTCCTGTGGAGCATAAAAAAATCAATTAAATTTTTGTATGTTTTAGTGTGAGTTTACACTAAAAATGAACTCAGTATTTGTTTAAATGTTGAATAAGCAGTTGGTTTCAACAGATTCATAATTGATCAAATGAAATAAAATAAAAAGATTTTAAAATTTCAAAAATAAATAAAAAGCATATAGACTTTTGCATTAAAAAAATATTCAAAAACACACCAATAAATCTTAACTGATGTACAGAAAATGCAAAACAGGCATGCTGATATAATCTTTGTGTGTATTTTGAAGAACAATGTTAGTTATGGTATAAATGAAACAAGATGAGTAGAAGTAAAGAAAAGAGATGAAAATAAAATAATAGCAAGAACGTTGGTTATATAGTATAAATATTCTTCTCAGTCTAGCTTTTTCTAAAAATAGTAAATATTCTGGGTAAACATGAAAATGCTCATGGCCATTTTTCATTGGGTTAAGTAGAGACTCAGTAACTTAACTTTTTCATATTATTTCCAGACATTCATACACTATGACTATAAAGGTATGTAAAGATCAAATTCTTCATTTTGCAGCATAATGCCAACTTCTCTTTGTCATATAGTTTCATGGTAAATTTTAACTTACACAATAAAATTATGCAGAAATTTCTTGTCTAAAACAATTTTCTATCATACTTTACAGTGTTTCTCAAACTTTTTTTACTTCAGAGTGCACTTTAAATTTTAATAAAGAAAAATTAGTCATGGAATTTGAAATGTTGGTATAAAATTCCCAAAGAGGATTAGTAGTACAGTTTTCATTTAAAGGACAAAGCTGTTTCCTTTTTTAGAGAGGTTGATAATGTTTGAAGAAGGCAAAAAGGAAAGGATTAGCCACTCCTTCTTAAAGATTAAGGAATTTACCATCCAGTTCAAAATATCAAATAACATAGACTTGACTTTGTTATATTAAGCATATGGTAGCAAGGGAAAGGAATAATGAGGATTAGAGTGAAACAATATTTATTGTTGGTAGAGAGTACAGGAATAGTGCTCAAGTGTACACATAGTGTCAGGAGTGGAATCATTTCTTATGCCGGTGTGGCCAAGGTCACAGGATACAGTTGGTGTACATTTGGTTGGTGGTCACAGTTGTAGGTCATCTTGTCAGTTGGTCAACCTTTTGTGTTGAAATAGGGTGACGTCGGATTGGCATGGTCTTGGTTGCCATGTTCTGTGGAAAGGACTTTGCTGCATCAACTGTGAAGGGAATGCCTTGTAAACGAGTCAATGTAAAGTTGTTCTGTGAGCAGAGTTCACTTTGTAGACCAGACGGAGCGTAATGCACAGAAAATGACTTTTGTTATTTCGTCCTCTGCCTTCGTGAGGGTCACATCCAGCCAGAATGCAGAATGAATCAGAATAAGATCTAATTGCGATGGGATATAACAACTTAAACATGGAAACCATGAGCCTGGTTGCTTTAGTTTTTTAAGCATAAAGATTTTTAAATATAAACATAATTCATAAATTACTCTTCTGTTAACTTGGGGCTCACCTGGCTACATTACAGAGTGCATTAGTGCACCTGGGTACACCAGTTCAGAAATACTGATATATTAGGATAAAATTTAACTTATACAATAATTTATTAAATAATTTCTGATGTTATTTTTTGTAAAAATAATGTTATGAAGATTCAACATGAAATACTTGTGACAGTCAGCCATTATTACTAATATTAATGTTGGCATGTTATTGTTATATACTGAATTCAAAATACAATATTTAATGCCTTTTACTTGATATAATGGAGTGGAGTGCTGAAAAATTTTTGGCACAACCCATTTTTTTTGTTTTTCTAAGATATAAAGGATCCCTTTTAAGAAATTTTAGTTTTTTTTAAGGGCAGATTAATAAATAGTTTTTCTTTTTAAGTGGTTGTATATGTTATAATGGTGGCCTTACTACTAATAAAAAGAGAAAATATGGAAGTGACAAAACAAATGGAGATGTGGTTGAGATAAGTAAAAGAGTTTCTATTTGCCATGTTTTACATGATTCAGGCATTTTCCCATTCTGAGGTATCATATATCAATCATGAGAGACTGAGAGTTCATTTAAAGTATAAAACAAGATAAATATGGAAGAAGTATTTACAAATTATCACACTGTATTACTCAAGAGTTTGTCACGGCTGCTACTGGTTTCAACACTGGCTAAAGGCATTGCTGTTGATGGAACCACCTTGAAGTTGCTGTTGATGAATTGGGCAGTTGTGCAATCTGCCATGTTCACTTAAGTTTGCTTGTCATGTGACTAATGCCAGCCTAGTTGAATCTGTCTTTATGGGTGGAAATGACTTTAACTTTATAGTAGGTCAGTGGCTTAGAAACAGTTGCAGAAAAGATGTCTTATGGTCCTGGTATTTTGGGTAGTATTGTAGAAGTGGGTGCATGGAACCAGACAAATTTAAGGACTGTTTTTATCATATAAACCATGGATGTCAAAGTGAGTACTTATGTTTGAGTTAAAGAATTGGAGCTTCAACAGGATATGACAGTGTAACTAGATTTAAACAATTGCTGTGTGTTTGTTTTTTTCAAAATTGTTCTGTGTACTTTAATTTCTTTTTTTAAAAAATTATGTTTATATTTAAATATTATTTTTTAGCTGTTAACAATACCCACTTATGTGTTTTTTAGCCCACCTGCTGAAGCAGTTACCTTGGGTGTGGCACATGCAACCAGCATACATAAAAAAAATAAGCATAAAACTAAATAGTGTTATGAATAATCAAGAGTGATCTTCCCTTGTTTTGTTACTCTCCTCTTTGAGAGAGCTATTTCTGTTTATTGGGTCTATAAAAGGACACTATATGCGAACCTTGTATTCTCAGTTGAATAAATCTTTCTTAAAACATACACCTGCGCACTTTTGTCATTACAAGTAGATAAATAAATAACTATTCACTAATAAACAATGTAATAAAATAACTAAATAATTAATAACAAATAATCATTTTTGTGATTGTTTTCATTATCATAATATTGTTTAGTAATATAAAAATTGAATGAATCAAGTTAAAATACAATAAGAAAAATATTTATATTAAAGCTTAGAAAGTATACATTAGAAATTAGGCGTTAGACTTCAGAACATCTTTTCTAAAAGTGAAAATTTTATCTTCTTTTACTTTATCATATAAAAAAACAAATGTTAAATTATAAGAAAGTGAATAAGTAAGTTACCATTCACTTGTGTTAAAATTTTAGCTTAGCTGATATAAATATATTTTTAAATATTATAATAAAATTAATCAATAAATAAATAAATAAAAAATTTAAGTTACATTTTTGCAGTTCATGCCAACAAATATAGTGAGTAAACAATGATGAGAATATTAAATAGATAATATATATAATTTGAAATATCCAATTATATAAACTTGTACATCTATATGAATAAAGCACTGTGTACATCTCGCCAAACCTGAAGTAATATATGATTAAAAATTAAATAAATATCTCATTTAAAGTTAAATTTAAATATCAAGCAGAGTGAAAGGTTTAAAAACAATTCTTTATTAAAGGTTTAACCTTAATTTCACTATACATCGCAATTGAAATTGATATTGTCTAATTAAACTGTAATTAACACTTAAGTGGAGTATGATATGTTGCTTATATGTTTTCTTTTTGTAGCATATGTACTGTGACATATTCAAAATATTACATAGTTTGTGTTCCCTAATGTCTTAAGAGTGACTTTATGTGAAGTGATCATAAAGAATGATGATTTTAAAAGAAAAGAAAAATTGCATGCAAAATAAATGTAAATAAACTACGGAGATCTGTTGTGTATATGAAAAAAGATAGAATAATTTTATTATTTCTAAGTTCTTGTAACTTTTATGTATATAGAACACAGAAGGTTAAAGACTGAATGCCCAAAAGTCCTCAGCAGAAGCTAACCTAAAATCTGCCCAAAGGACGGCTTCTATTTTTCCTTCAAGGAGAAGTGGAACACACACACACACACGCACGCACGCACGCACACACACACACACACACACACACACACAAATTTCAGTTTTTTCACTCTATCAGTATATGAACTAAAAACAACTCACAGCATATTCTTCATATTCTTCAGCTGTGAGTCAAGAACTTAGAGAGGAGAAGAGCACTGCCAATTTAACTGAAAGCTCAATGAAAGTATCATGTGGAGGAAGAAGAAGCAAAGCAACACCATGCCAGATTGATTGAGGCCAGGATAACAATAGCAGCATGTCTACATGACTACATGGCAAGTGGATGACTGGAGTGATAAACACCATCAAGGCCCTCTATGGCCATGCAACCAGTGCAGTTCTCTTGAGTAACCAAGTAGGAGATTTATTCCAGTTGACTATCGATGTTATACAGAGATGTCTAATCTCTCCAACATTCTGCTTCAGGAGAGAATTATGCAGGAAACTCTTCATGAGCAGAACACTTCTATCTCTATCAGTGGTAGACAAGTCTGCAACTTGCATTTTGCAGATGATATTGACCTTATGGTAAGCAGTAACAGTGAGCTGCAAGACCCAACCAACAAACTCATTGAAAGAACCATTTCATATAGAATGGAACTCAACACAGAGAAATCCAAAGTAATGGTGACTAGCACAAATAACACCAGTGATAGCATCACCATGGAAAGCAAACCACTGGAAAAAGTGTCCACTTCAAATACTTGGTAACAACCCTGTTAAAAGACGACACCTTTACTGCAGAAATCTGCACATGGATCAGCACTGTCACAGCAGCAATGACCAGACGGGAAAGGATATGGAAAAGCAACATCGGTTTACAGACCAAGTTCAAGCTCTACAAATCGCTGGTCATATCCATTCTTCTCTATGGGTGTGAGACTCAGACACTCCTGACTGAAGCAGGAAAAGGATCCAGGTATTCAAGAACAAATGCTTGACAAAGCTCCCATACATCTCCTACTGGAAGACCAAATTCCAAGACTATGTACAGGGCAAGGTCAAAAGTTTCATGGGTCAACACGAATCTCTTCTCACCACTATTAAGAATCAGAGATGTCAAGGTTTGACCATGTCACCCAGCATAACAGCCTCTGCAAGAACATCATGCAAGGTATTTTTGAAAGTGGATGCAATTGGGGACAGCAACACAAAAGCTGATCAGACAACATCAAAGAATGGATAGACATGACAATGCCAGAACTCCTGAAAAGCCACCATCAACAAATCATCCTGAAGTAGGTTGTCTGTTTCTTCTGCTCTTAGATCTCCACAATGATTGAAGCAGTCAAGGGACTAATGATGATTAGGTATAATTTTTAAAAAATTTATTTTTCAAAAGTGATTTGATTATAGTTTAATTGAAAATCATGTTCAGTATTTTAAAGATTACTTTTTTTAATTTTTTAAAAATGTTGAATGAATATTCATTGAGATGCTCATGGATGTATAAATAAATAAAAAAAAAACAGTTTCTAAGGTCAGAATTCTGATGTTGGGAACTGGGCTGTGCTGACAACTGTTAAGTACCTCCTCATAGAACTAAGTTTGAAGACAAGGTAGAAAATACCTTGGGATAATAAGAAAAATATTCAAATTAAAATAACTCAGTCTGTTTTATATGAGAGGATTTAGAGTACTAACCATAACTGAGTACATTCTTACCAAAGTTTGGATGCTTGTCTCTGTTGGTAGTTGCATAATTAAAAGAAAACTTGTAGTTCCAATGAATGATTTATTTCATGGAAATATTTCAACTAGCAGTTGCTAGCCTTGGTCACTCCTTTAATTTGAGTAAAACAATGCAATGAAATTAGAAATGCTTAAGAATTCAAATCAATGAAAAACTGAGTTGATGACATTTACCAAGTAAGAGCATATGCTTTTTTAGCAAGGTTCATGCCTTATTTGTATCAAAGTTAAGATACTTGTCTCCATTGGTAGTTGCATAATTAAAAGAAAAACTTGTAGTTCCAATGAATGATTTATTTCATGGAAATATTTTTTTCATTGATTTGAATTCTTAAACATTTCTAGTTTCTTTGCATTGTTTTACTCAAATTAAAGGAGTGACCAAGGCTAGCAACAGCTAGTTGAAATATTTCCATGAAATAAATCATTTGTTGGAAATACAAGTTTTTCTTTTAATCACATTCTTACCAGTTTTTTTCTTTTAATAGAAAGGTTTCTTCTAAACCAAACATAACAAGATTTTATTGTTTCTCATGGAACATTACACAACCAAAATGAATAAATAATAAATAATAGTTTTTAATACCCACTTTGATTCTGTAATGAACCAATTCCTCTTTTTTTATGTACTGTATTGCTTTCGGATATCGGTGATAATGGCTCTCCACCACCACTTATGCTTCATAGCTCTAAGTAATGTTTGTTGCTTTACTATCACCCCACCCAATTCTTGTTCTACCATCATTTACACATGCTTGGTAGTTACATTACTTCATGTTAAACTCTGTTCATTTTGTCTTCAGTGTATCCTGTGAGTATCAAATTCTCCAAGCTCTCTTTCCTTATTAGATATCCTAGAAATTTCAACTGTTTCTTTTTGATTTTATGCACAAGTGTCCTTTCTGTTCCTATTTTCTTTAAAACCTCCTTCATAGTATTCTCATCATCCTTCTGTAAAACTTTGTCTATGGTTGCCTAAAGTTTACTCTTCATCAATAAGGAAATTGTCCATCATTTACTGTCATATAAGCAAATTAATATTACATAGCAGTTCAGCACTATTTTCTTTGTAATGAAAATTTTCTGTTTTTTAATACTTTGTTTAGCTTTTGGAAGGGATCTTTTGCTATTACAATGTGCCTTCAGATTTCTGCACCATATTTTTTGTTATCTGTTATAATATTTCCCACTGAGAAATTTCTGTAGATACTTGATTTTGATGTCTCTAATTTGTAACTCACATTCTGGGCTGTTCGTATTGCTAATGACCATACATTGTTTTCTTACAATTGATGGTTGGACCTTTCATCCTGCTTTCATTTATATTATCTTGGATTTTCTATATATTCCGTTTAGAATTAAATTAACTCTTTTTTTATAATATACCATACAAATCATTTTTTATGTGAGCAGTTGTATAATATTCTTTATGCTGTTGCATAAGACTTGGTTATCTATTTGATTGCCTTAGACATATCGAAGGCTTTTAAGAAAGTGGGGCATAGGGTTAACTACACAATTTTTCTCTTCTCTGGAATAGTTTACACAATCATCAAGTCTTTTCTCTTGGGCAGTTACATGGCGGTTGCTGTAAAAGGCCAGTTTTCTGAGACTCTTGTGATTGATGCAGCCATCCCCCAAAGCTCTTTCTTCAGTTTTACTCTTTTTCTTATTAATGATCTACCAAGAAACAATATCAGATTATTAGTATGCAGATGATACCCCTGTTTATGGACACACTTAAAAAAACCAAGACGCTGAGAGCCTTGCAGCTGATCCCACCTATGACCTACCTACAACACCTCAGTGGGAAAATAATTGGCTTGCAACTTTAAGTACCTGAAAACCAAAACAGTATCATATTATCATGATTACTCAGGCCCAGAATGTTTTCCAGTCATGATGAATGGCTCCACTGAAAATGATGCTCTATACTATGAATGTCTATTCAGTCTCAAATTCACTCCAGACCTGGATATATATAATTAACATAAGTAAAAGGTTTGTCACTGAGCTGAGTGATGTTACCTTCAGCATCCTGACTCCAGAGATTCACAGATGGACCCATCTGTCCACTCATCAGGGTGTATCAGCCATTGACTTGTATATATATATATATATATATATATATATATATATATATATATATATATATATCCTTTCCTAAAGATGCCGGAAATAGGGTCAGTTCATTCTATCACTCCTGTGCCATGCTTTAGCTTTATAAAAGTCAGATTAAACCAAAAATGGAGTGTTACTACCATATCTGAGCTGGAACTGTTCAATCTTCCCATTCCAGCATTGATAGTTCAAAAATATTTATGCAGTCTTGTGGGAGAAAATCTAGTCTCCACTCTGCAGCCTATTTCTCACAGATGCAATGGTGCAAGCTTATCACAGCGATATTATTATTTCCATGGCAACGATTCAAATAAGCTCTATTATTTAGTTCCACCAGTTCAGATATTTACTGCCAGGAGGAGGCATGATGGATTAAGAAGGAGGCATGGGGGAGTAATGGATAGCAGTTCGGATTGAGGAATCGGAGAGCTGAGTTTGAATTCCAGTCGAATCCATTACATTCACTTACATGCTAATACCCTTGGGAAAGGTATGAATCCTCTTCTTCTGCTAGCTATGGGTAAATAACAGGATGGATCAGGTTCTATAACCTTGGATGGCAACTGGTCTACTGCAGAAAGAAATGGCAACCTACTGTGGGAAAAAATCTGCCTCAACAGTCATGTATCGAAAGATACATGATCGCCTAAGTGTGTATCACACATGGCACATAACTGACTGCCAGGACGTGTCATGCTATTTTGACAGAGTTGAATCACACTCAGTTCCTCAGTGTTTCAAATGTAAGAAAGTAGTTCCACTCTGACATCTATTTTCACAAGGACTAACATTCTGGGGAACAGATTCTCATGTGAATGCTTCCCTCAACACTTTAATTTTGACATTTTCAAGTCAAATGTCAATTGCTATCTTTCCTCCCCATCCTCATAATCTTAACTTTTTAACACCTTCTATTCTTACCACACACTCCTTTCATTATTACCATTTTGATTGTAATTCTCTGCTTTGAGTGGCTCTTGAGCTTTGTATTGGATCAAATTTAATTTTAAAAAATCTTCATTTCTTACAGCTTTCGCTTCTATTAATATAATCTACCTCATTCATCATTACCATTTTGATTGTAACGCTCTAACTTGAGTGGATCTCGAGCCTGGCGCTAGTTGAAATTTAGTGAAAAAAAAAATTACTGAAGTAAAAGCACACTATTTTAGCACAACCATTATGCTTATATCTTGTATGAAAATAACTTCTAGCTTTGAATGTAATCAATGCTAATAACATAAACATTATTTTTAAGAAGTCTTTTAAGTTGGAATTATGATACAATTTGCTTCTGAGTTACAGAAACAGATAAGAATGTACCAATCTTGAATATTGTTAAGTTTGTCATATAATAAGCTATTAAGACTAGAAAGAGATAGGAAGCATTCTTTCAGATGATATCTGTAGGAAGGCTTATAATGTGGAGTAACAGCATAGTCAAGAAAGCTTCAAGAATGAAAGCTGATAATTTGTCAGTACTATCTGGAAGGGATGTAAAAGTGAGTCTTACCTAAATTCTCGCCTCCCCATATGTTCATGTTTGTATCATATTTTCCCAGGTGATTGAACCAAGATTTATCAATCATAAACAGCCCACCAGCAATCAATGGAGTCCTAGAAAAGTAAACAACAATGTCATATATTGATATTCAACTTCAAGTCTTTGAACAATGACAACTACAACAGAAATACAGAAATAGAATAACATTTAAAAAAAAAGAAGACAATTTGGAAATCAACTTATATTTATATTCCTCTGTTTAAAATGAAAAGGAAATATTCAGCTAGTGATTCAATCTATTGGCATTTCACAGAAACACACATCTTCAAGAAATAATCATATTTTTGGGAACTGGTTTTGTAATATCTGTCCTCCCGTATGAAGAAGAGACTTGAGGCAACAGAAAAGTGGTTCTACAGAAAGATACTAAGGATACCATGGACTGAATATGTGAGCACAATGGGGTTTGGAGAAAATGAAAGGAAACTTAACATCAGAAAGAGGCAGTTGAAATTTCTGGGGCACATAATGAGGAAAGAGGGCTTAGAAAACCTAATACTCATAAGACAAATTTAGGGAAAAGGGACAGTGGAAAGCAGTATGTAACATACTTGAGCAAATGGATGGTAGAATAGGGTTTAGGGGAGAAATAGCAAAAAGACAAAACTTATTAAGAGCTACAAGGGACAGGTAGATGTGGAGGGCTATGATTGCCTATTTCATGAATGGACACAGCACATAAAAGAAGAGGAATCAATTGAGCACACCAGATCATGCTTTTTTTTTTTCTAAATTTTAAGAGGTGGAGTGTTCTGGTTTGCTATGTAAATTTATTGTAAATATGCTAATCAAAAATAAATAAATAAATAAAATAAAGGTAAATAATTAATAATAATAGGTAAAGGAAAAGGTAAGTAAGCATATGCTATAAATTCATATTTTGCACCTGTTTTGGAATTATTTGAAATTTTGTATATAAGCATTATTTTAACATAAGAAAAAGATATGATTAAATTTTGTCTCTTTGCTATCTCTCCTAAACATGTTCTGTCAACCATTTAAACAAGCAATTTTTCTAATCTCTCTTTCCTCATTGTGCCCCAGAAATTTCCACTAACTCTTTTTGATGTTAAATATAAGTATCCTTTATGTTCCCATTTTCTCTAAAACTTCCTCATTACTCCCATGTTCTGTTCATGGTATTCTCAACATCCTTCTGTAGAACCACATTCCTGTTGCTTCAAGCCTCTTTCTCATCTGTAAGGAGATTGTCCAGCATTCATGCTATATCACATAGTATGAGCATTATTTTTTCTTTTGGTTTGTGTAGGGGGATCAATTTACAATGAATCTACATAGCAAACTGAACAGCCACTAAAAATTTAAAGCTTAAAAAAAACTTATCTGATTTGTAGGGTTTATTATATAAAAGTATAAAAAAGTAAATTTGAAAAAATGATTATTTCTTGGAGAGATACAATTCTGTAGACACACCAAAATCTATTTTTACTAAAGAACAAAATATTTTAGTAAATGTTTAAAGAACATTTAGTCAAGCTGTAGATTTCTTTTCTTCTTTGTCTCAGACAGCATTTTTGGAATAGAAGGAAAACATTTATGATAAATGATATTTTCTTTATATTTAGTGTTTAATGAAATAAATGCATTATCAGTCATAAATCATTATTAAATTTTGACTGTTATTTATTTATCTATTTTGTTGAGGAATATTTTGCTGATAAGATAGATGCATTGGAATTCGTAAAACAAAGAGATTAACAATGAATATACACACAATCATGTTCAATTAACAATATTACATGAGTAAAGTAAATAGAAAAATAGAAAAGAAGTAAATGCAAGTGTATATATATAGAGATGTCCTTATCATACAGATGTGTAAAGTTCCTATGAGAGACATTTGAGAAAAAATTCTTTATCTGTTGGTTTGGTAGAATCATTAGATATGCTTATTGGTTGATGATTTATTTTCTACAGTTTATCAACCCATTTCAGGTTATTTAAGGCCAGAAAATATTTTTACATTGTAGGAATTTTTATTTTAAAGACAATAATAGTTTAATGATACAAGTCTTACTAATTAACCCATAGCTGGAGTGAGAAGAGGTGGATTCATGCTTTTCGCAAAGGTATTTGCATGTAAGTGAATATAACAAACTCATTTGGAACAGGAACTTGGCTCTCCCTTTAACAATTCCAAGCCATTATCAATTACACCACCTGCACATCCAAGCTTATAACATATTGTATTCCCAAGCAATTACCCATCTAGGTACTGTCCTGGCTCAAAATTGCTTGGATATGCATAGTCAAGTACTCAGTGATGCATATGTATTTACCCATTATACATTTCATCATAAAATTAAAAAAATTAGGTTTTGGTTAATGAAAGTTTTGCAGGTTGATTGTTATATTTATTGACAATATTTTATATATATTTACAATTCAAAATGATTTCACTCAGTCTCTTCTCAACTAAAGTGTATGACTTTTTCATCACCTCTTCATTCAAATTGTACCATAATTTTATAAGAGCTTCTTTCGGATGATACACTTGAGTAGGGGATACATGAAACATTGCTCTCCAATATGGGTCATATTGCAATATCCATAGGATTATGGCCAGGGCTTGATGGAGGCCAAATTGGAAATGTTTATTGTTCCAATTCTGCATCAAATTTGCCGTGTGTGCAGGAACCCTGTCTTGAGTGAAGACATAGTCACTTCCAAATATAGCTGGCAACCAGGACAACACATCTCTCTCTCTCCAACATTTACTGGTAAACTCTGCTATTCACTTTTCATCCTTCTTCAATGAATACTAATGGCGGTTTCAAACCATCAGCCCAAAACATGACACCAGTTGGGTTCTGTTACTTGAAATGTGCTCAGACAACTTTGGGAATGTTTCCTGGTGAAGTGGCATAAACCCTTCTCATCCAACAACTTTGTCCGTGGTACACTGCATTCCCTCTGCCAAGATGTTTTTGCTTGGAAAAGCTGTTGTCATTGTTGAATCTCCTATGGTTATATCCATAAATCCTCTTTCACATACCTCCTTAGTGACTTATCTGAAATACCCAAGCTCTTTTACAATCTTCCTCATGCTCCTTCATGGATTTCTCTTCACCCTCTTCTTGATGGCACCAATGATCCTCGGTACATACTGAATGGTTTCTTCCAGGAATTGAATTTGGTGAGGTTGTTTGCTTATCTTGAAACTTTTTCTGCACATTAAAAATAGTTTTTTTTCTGCAAGCATTCAACCATTTTATCACTACACAATTTTTCATATCAGACATTTTTCATTACCAGACATTTTCAATGTCTCAAATTGATCAAATTTTGTCAAAGCTGCCATATTTAATTAAATTTTAAGCAATAAAATGCAAAAATGTTAGGAAGTCTTATGCAAAATTGAAAACTATTTTAACAAATATGTGTTTCAATTTATGTTTAAATAATGGGTAAATATTTATGCTACACCTGATAAGTTTAGAGCATTGTATTCCATGTACTATTCTTTGTGGTGTTCAATGTAATATGAGGTCCACAGGGAACCAAAAAGTAATGATAGACAATGTAGATGTGTTTCAACATTAGCAATGAAATGATTTCTTTAAACATTTCAAATGCTTATAAGTAGATTTGAAATTTTCTTTGAATTGAACTATAAGAGTAATATTCATATAAATAGACCTCTTCTCTTTACTACTTGAGAGATACAAAAATGAGAATCTGTTTATTTTAAAATTGCAACATCAAATGCTTTTTTTCCCTGTTTACCAGTGATCTCCATGTTTATATAGCTGCTATTTCTTTTTTATGTGTGATGAATGTGTGTCAGTACAGATTCAAAAGTGGCTATGAGTTGTGTGTGGACATGTCTGTCAAAACTAGTTACATCAGGGTTTTCCCCATTGGCAGCAGGCAGCTTGTTATGTCTAGATTTGAGCCTCTCTGCAACTTGTCCAGATCTGGGTCTTTGTCAGCTGTCACGTGCCAATAAAAGTGATGGGAAAACCAGAAGTAGGCAGTTGCCAAGTCTTGGTATCTTGTGAAGTTGTTTCTTTAGGCATTTTGTTCCTCAAGTTGCATGCTGCCTACCATATTGTGGTTTCTGAGGCAGTGTTATTTTGTTTTCTCCTTTCTCTGCATGTTACCCTGTAGTTCTTGGGAGAATAAACGGTTAGGTGTTTCCTCCAACCTCAACATACTCTTGCTGTATTTTACAACATTATACTTGAGTTTACATTGCCAAATTCTTTTTTTTAATGTCATGTTCTTTCAGAATGTAGATATTCATGACTCTTCATTGTTTTCCTTCATTATCTGTAAATTGCCATGAATTCTGGAGAAAGATAGTGGAGTAGCTTCCTCTTTCCATGGTTTTCCTTCTTTTAGACTGATTGCCATCCAAAGCTAAACAGCCCAGTCTATTTAGCCAACGCTGGGGTTTGGGAGAAGTGACAAATTCATTCTTTTCCCAAGAGCATTATGGCAAAAGTCAATGCAGTAGACTAGTCTGGAATTTGAACACTGCTTGTCAATACCACTTTTTTCTCTGATATGTTACACCACCCCACTATCCACACTCTAACAAATCAGTCAGTTATGTGCCATGTGTGATACATGCTTAGGCGATCATGTATCTTTTGATACATAACTAATGAGGCAGATTTTTTCCTGCAGTAGGTTGCCATTTCTTTTTGTGGTAGACAAGTTGCCATCCAAGGCTATATAACCCAGTCTGTCTTGCTATTTCCCCATAGCTGAGGGGAGAAGAAGAGGATTCATACCTTTCCCAAGGGTATTAGAATGTAATCATATTGTAAATAGATATATACTCATAGCATAGTATAATTATTTGTAAAGATTTCCAGAAATTGTATGAAAGATCTTGTATAGTTATTGAGTGATAATAACTTCCAAAGGTGCATTAACTTTGGAAATTGCAAAAAATATATAAATTAGAACAAAAAAAACAAACCCTGGTTTCTAGAATGTCACAAACAGGTTTGAGAAAAATTACAAAAGCAAGAAAATATTTGAAGAATCTGATGATACAAATGTAAAAAGTGAGAAAAAATGTAGAATATTATATGAAAAACATTGGCTAAAGAAATAAAAGCATCCAAGCCATCACCTTTAAGTCAACATCACAAAGAGAAATGTGTAAATTGAATGAAGAAGTACATGAAAACTGACTTCTCAAACATAATTGTTAGTGATCGATGAAGAGCTACATTGCATGATGATGGCTGAGTCAGACTTTGGATATTTCAATGAAATATACAGTTAATCAACATGACATGGAAGACAACAGTGGGAGGATGGTTGATGTAAGCTTCTGGACTAGTGTTGTTGGCTTATAAAATTGATGATGAAGGCCAGATGAATATACAGAAAACAGAGTATAGACTTGAATCACATGTTTTTTTGAGTGGTACACAATCCAAAAGGTTTAAACTATTGAGTATATTCATGCAAAACATTGTTCATCCATATTCTGTAAATAATGACTATTGCCAGCCTTGCTAAACAATTGTTTCAAAGACAGTGTGGGTTTAAAGCCCCTGGCTTAGAATTATAGGTGATATGATTTTTGCAAACTCATTCTCTTTGCACACTGACCACCTGAGCAAGAAAATACACTTTACAACTTGCAACAAACAAAATCATATTTGATGTATAACAATTAAAAAATTTCAAGTATTTTGGCTGCATATTTAACAACTTTAAAAAAGGAAGTTATTTTCTTTCCTATACAATAATGTCAGTAAAAAATTAATAATCCTGTAAACATATTTTATCAATATATTTTAATGCTTATTTGTTTTGAATCCATAAGTTGTTCTTTCTTTTTGTCATCTGCTATGATAATAATGAATTGTACTATCAAACTAATGTTAATGTAGTTCATTTTTATTACACCTTGTATCATTTTTTCACCCTGGCTGAAGTGAGACTGTACATTTTGTTTGCAGGGTCTATAATTCAGGAGTCTTAAAAATGTTTATTCATTCCATTCTGCATCAATACTAAATTAGTGAAATGGCTCCCACCCTCTACAAATATTAATCCAAGAGAAAAGTTATGGTCCATCATTAAAAGCTATGTATATGAAAATGAAAAACAGTATTCCAGCTCTGATCTCCAGGAAGTAATAAATAATGTTTGAAAAACTGCTTCATGTAATATTATACTTGAAATAATAGGAAACTTAACAAAATCAATGAATGAAATACTGATGAATATTATAGAATAAGAGGTCAATATTATCATGCAAAATAATAAGTTATTTAGGTTTATGATATATTGTTTTAATCAAATATGTTTCTATGGCCTATATCTTTTGGACTTATTTATAAACAAAATTTTATGCTGCACTTTGTTTGCATAATAAAACCTGACATCCTCTAACAAATTACAGTCCATCTGAAGTTATTATGCAAATCACATAAACCTCAATAACCTTTTGAAAATTTTTTCCCAACTTTTAGACAATTACTTTAGATACCAAATTAAAGCTTGAGTTTAGTTTAGTTTTTCCTTCCATTTGTGCTGTTAGGCATTGTGGGGAGACACAGTCATCTGTCAGTGGACAGGTGAGTGGCCTGGAGGAGAGATATCTCATGGGCTCTGAGAGTGTCTGCCACTGAGTTGCTTCGTTATCTTCTTAGTCTGCCTCTCACTCTCCAGCCAGAGTACCTGAGGGTGTATGCTTGTAGGGCTGGTTGGTTGACAGGCATATGAGTGAGGTGTTCGAACCACTTGATCCTCTGTCATTCAATGTGTTGTATGATTGATATTGTTCCTACCATATCTCTTATTGCCTCATTCCTGATCTTGTCTTGCCTGATCTTGTTCACTGCTTTTCTCAATCATTTCATTTCACAAGTGATCAGTTTCCTCTCAAGTGTTTTTGTTTAAAGTCCATGTCAATGTTAGTAGGAAGATGGCATTGATGCAATTTGCCTTGGTGCTCATGGAAATGCTAGGATGTTTTAGAAGAGTAGCAAGTTGGTAACTGGCTGTGTTGGCTTTCTGACATTTTGTCTTGATTTCTCTGTCTAGTTTTCTGTTTTCAGTAAATACGCTGCCCAGATATCTGAACTCACTGGTTTGCTTTAGTTGGGTCCCATTGATGTTAATGTCCAGTTTTTCTGGTCTTTTGCTGATGGTCATGATCTCAGTCTTACTGACACTGATCTTCATGTCATATTTCTCACAACTTGGGTTGAGTTGGTCAGCTTGAGTTAAATTTATTAAATTAATCATTTAAAATTTGACAAATTTGTCAAAGTAAATTTGAGCTATTGAGGTTTATGTGACTTGTATAACTTCAGACAGACTGTATAATCAATAGTTTTTAATAAGTTTACATACTATCAACTGAAATTTCCTGGGTATATTGCTCATATAAATATATTTTAACAGCATTGATTAGTTCATACCAGTTTCATTATGAAAACATTGATTCACATAAGAAAATCAACATTTTGTATACAAAAACAAGCAAAAAACTAATGTCAAGAATATTTAATGTTTACATAGAGGTCAGATACTTCATCTCATAGTTTGTGTATACTGCAATTTTGTCAAAATTACTGAACACTGTAAATGCTTTGAGAAAACATGATACAAGATATGATTTTATCTGATATATTTTAAAAGTATCCTCTAACCCTTTTAATTGGTCTGCTCAAAAATTTGTTTTGAAGCTTCAGCATTTTAAAATTATGGCTTTGCACAGACAAATTGACAAGGAAGAAAAGAAAAATAATATATAAAAGAAATATTGAAGAGAAATATTCATCAATGGAGACATCTAATCATCAAGTCAGAAATCTCTTAATTGATATCTAGATTAATTAAGAGATAAATGAAATTAGTTTCTTTCTTTTTTTTTTTAAATCTGATGATCTGAGGAATATTTTATTGTGTAGAGTTTTCCATCCTTATCTATTTTTTTAATTATATTTACAAAGGATTTCATATGAGTTGAATAATCCTCATCTTATCATTAAAGTCTGACATCAGCTAATTTTGCATTTGTGAATATTAAAATTTATCACTGATATAGTTGTAGAATTACTTGTAACAAGCATAGAAAAATATAATTTTATAATTCAAAGTTGGTATAGAGTAAAACAAATCATTACAGACCTGAACAAGAAGTTTTAATTTTTAAGAACATAATATATGTAATGAAAGAGAAAATTATCTACCTCGAAAAAGAGTTTTATTTTGTACGTGGTCTGCCAAAGGAAAATTAAAGAAAATAGTTAGCAAATTCTGCAACTTTAAGTATCAGAGAAACTATGCTAATGTTCTTTCCTCCCTGAGTGGTGGGGCAAATCAGAAAAATCGTTCAGTGAAGAAAGGCCGTTGCTTTTTGCTTACCGGGATCATAACAATTTTTGAGCTTGGCGAGTGAAAGTGCATTTCCACTGTTGTGAGAGAAAGGTTGGATTTCTGACTCCATTTTCATTACTACATTACCTGCTGGGCTGTTTACAACAGATTTTCAATTGAACTTAGTGTTGGCACATGGATTTTATTTTTGTTTCCACTGACCCCATTGGTTGATACCCAAACAAGCTATTTTGACATTACTTTGTCTCTAGCAAGATTGCAGAAAGACCGTTCAACATAAAACTGATCCCCAAATTCACTGGTGATAAGACTGGACAGTCTGTTGTTGAGTGGATTGAGAATGTGGAAACTGGTCTGTGAATTATGTGAGATCACAATGACTGAACGAATACTTCCACTGCATTTGAAAGACGAGGCCCTTGTCGTGTATAGGCAACTGAACAAAGAACAAAAAGCTAACATTGAGCAAATAAAGCATGCTTTACTAATCACATTTGGAACCGACCGGTTTGTAGCCTATGACCAATTCCAGATGCAGTGGAATTCTGGATGACCTGTGCATTTGTCTGGATTGCCTATTCATGTTAAACAGATACTCCGAACATCATCCAGAATGGAAGACATGATGCTCAACCAGTTATTGAGCTGAACAAGTGCTTTCATGATTGACAAAAAGGACGCCAAGGAGCCAGTTGGTGCAGTCATTCAACCAACTGAAGTCAAAGATGATCCAACCCCAGCCATCCATCACCATGGCAATGTGACCTGCTACTGGTGTTCTAGGTTAAAACATTTTGCCAAGGATTACCGCTTTGAATGTGAAAAGATGTGTAGTGGGTCGGCGTGAAAGGCGTGTCCCAATCTACAATGTGTTAATGTTAGAAACTAGGCCACATTGCCTCTAAGTGCTTGATAAAGGGAACGGGGACACAACATCAGTGCCGGTCTCTTCCCTGCATAGAGCATGAAAGAGGCATTCCCTGTGCATCAATGGGATAACGTGTACTGCTTTAGTAGATTCAGGCTGCTCTTGGTCACTCACAAATGGATCAATCTGTCGGCAGTGGAGCGGACAAAAGATGGATCTACTAACAGCTGATGGAAAGGCTCTCAGGAGCCAAGGAGTTGGAAGCATAAGACTCAGTGTCAACAACAGTGACTCTGTCAGTGTCAGTGTCTTGGTCATGGACAGCACATTATTGAGGTTTGACCTACTCCTTTGATAATTAAGGAGCTGAGCAGAGTATGCATCACAGAGTTCAGTTTTCTATTCTGTCCATCTGTGCTACCTTGAGGGCCCAATTTTGGTGCAGAGTTCAACCAAAGCATGAAGGCATGGACAGCATTGTGGAAATGGTAAAAAAAATAACCCACCAGAGAAGCTCCAGAACTAGCTGTTGGAGTACTCAATGCCCAAACACATCAGGGCTGTATACCAGCATGAACTGCAGGTGTGGCTGGATAATTGATGGCTGATTCCATATCACTACCAGGTGAGGCATATCTCTGGAATCAGCAGCTCATGCACTATGCCAGTTGATAGAATGCTAAGAGATATAAAAGACTTGCATCCCTGTGTAGGTTTGGACACTTTCACAAGTGACACTGACAGTGGGTGCTCAGGAAGTGAAAGGATAATCACCATTAGAGGTAGGGCCAGATGGTAGATTGAGATGGTGTAGACTCTGTGCATGAGGTTGTCAGATCAGAGGACTCCTCAGGAGACGAGTCTTTGAACATACCATTCAATCCCCTCCAGTAATCATCCCACTTCAGAGAAGCTCAAGAGTAAAGAGGCCTGCCCCTGGGTATCACCTATGTGACAGGGGGGGGAGTGTAACGAAAGAGAAAATCACTTACATTGAAAAAAAAGTTTGTGTTATGTGCATGGTCTTGGTGAACAAGAGTGTGTTTCAGCTGTTGTGAGGGGAAGGTTGAATTTCTGACCTCGTTTTCATTACTATGTTGCCTGCTGGGCTGTTTACAACAGATTTGTGATTGAACTTAGTGTTGGCATACAGATTTTATTTTTGTTTCCACTAACCCCATTGGTTGATATTCAAAACAATATAAGAACTATTTCCTCTTGGCATTATCATGATCTCAAACTGCAATAGTTTTTCATATTTTTTTAGGCATTAATGGTGACTCACTATTAATACTCCAGAGTGTATGAATTATATTTGAATTTTATTTTGTGATATTAACTTTAAAAATAGATAACTCTAGACAAGACAATTTATCAGACTGTCATAAGTAATTTCCATTTTTGGGAACCTATTGTAAAAATATATCAGGTGATGAAAAATGGGTTACATATGATAATTTTTATTTATACATCTAGCAGCTACTATGTGTCCATAAAAGTTTGGTGAAAATTACCCTGCACTCATCAATAGTAAAAATATTATTCTCCTCCATGACAAGAAAACTCGATTGTTTTGTTCTAGTCAACTTACCATATTCATTTGCAACAAATGATTAAGCTTTTATGATCACTGTAAAACATTTTCATAGCGAAAACTTTCTCTAATGAAAACCAGAATCAAAGAATCTAATGACATCAAAACTTGTGGAATTTTACTCAAAAGAATTGCCTGATAAATGTAAAATATTATTGAAAATAATTGTTGTAGTTGGCACCTGCTTGCATTAAGATTGTCATATTCTCTCTCTATTTCCTCTGTCTCCTCTGGTGGTGGTGGTGACAGAGATGGCTGTGAATCAAAGAGAGTTTGATGGGTCCAGTCAGGTAAATTTGATTTTGGTGGACAACTCTGCACAACAGAGAAGCTCACACACTCACGCACCTTCCTCATGGTTCAAAAGTGGACTGAGATAGGCGAGATCTGGCAAACCTAGTTGCATCGGGCTGTCAGATGCTTGGTCTGTCAATGTCTGCCTTGGTTATGCCAGCCCAACTGGTGCTGCCCTCTTCAGTGGTTTGGTCATTGAGATTATGTAGAGCTTTGGCTATTTCACTGTTGAGGTCTTCGGGGGTTAGTCACATTCAGTCTGGTCCTTCCTCTTTGACCTTACCTCCATGAGTGGCCCTACAGAAGTTGGAACTCCTTACCTTTTCACTTTCAATTTGAGAATACTAACTTTCAAAATGGAATAGTCACTTTCAATTTGAGAATAGTAATTTTTGAAATAGAACACTAACTTTAAATTTTAAATTAGTAATGTTGAACCAAACAAATAGAAAATATAAAAAATAATTCTATAGAAGAAAATCATTGAATCTTCATTATAAATAAAGCATTTTAACTAAAATGTCATGTCTTCCAGATTTAAGACTTTCACGATTTTGCCTTGGATGACTGCAATGAAATTTAAGCACATTGCTGGTGTTACCATTGTAGGGCAGCATTTATATCATTTTCTAGAGTCTGAAGTCTATGCTCTTTGATGCACAAGGTTAACTCTTCTCTCATTAGAATTTCTTGCGTATTTTCAGCCAATTTTCTCGTCACTTCACTTTTGAAAATTAAGCAAACTTTTTCAATCAGATTGAGCATATGGCTGTAAGGTGCTAGCCTCAAAATTTGATCATTGGAAAATTCCCCCTTATCTAAGTGATTTGATTTTTGAGTGGTAAGGTGCACTGTCAATGACAAAAATGACAGATCAACTATACTTTTTCTTGGCTACACACAGGGCCTTTTTAATGAAATCACCCACCAAGTTACTTATGTATGATATCTGACTGGCTTCACTGTAATTTAGGCCCAAGTTACTGATACAGCCTATTACATGTATGTTGGCACCTTTTGATGCTGCTGCAATTGTGCTGCACTTTGTGCCTTTTTGAGATCACCCTTCACTCCTTGAAATATGGATATTAAAGTCTGTTTCATCCAGGAAGAGGATTGGCAAGTTCTGGAATTGAAATGGTAAGGAGTTCCTCCACAAACCTTTTTCTCTTTTCTTTATTCTCTAACATGTTTGCTGTTTCTGGCTTGAATCTGATGTTTTCAGAGTGTATAAAAGCATGTTGCAAGTGGCAATATAAAGTCAGCTTGGACAATTTTAAACTGAATTTATGGCAAATGGCGTCAACTAGCTCATTCTGGGATTTTTCTACAGTTTTGTTCCACACAAAATCTTTGAGCTCATTTAGCTCTTTTCTGAGTCTTTCTCCACCTGTTGAGTCTTCCATTTCACCTTGGGATGCCCACCTGTAAGAAGTTGCCTGAGGGACCCCATTTTGTCAAACTTTTGACCTCCATCTGATTCATAGACAACCAGAATTTAAGTTTTCTTTTTTTCATTTTCAGTTTCTTCATTGCATGATCTCAACATAGTATTGAATTTTAAGAAACACTTTAGTCATTTAAATATATTTTTCAATTTTTATATATTATTCAAAAAATAGATTACAAACTTTACAAGTTTCACATTCTGTTCATAAAATTTTGGGTAAAGTAAAGTATTTCATAATATTTAAAGATCCTTAGATAAATGATTAAGTGTTTTATCAAAGTAAATTCAGTTTTTAAAAATAATTTTAACTTTGAAATTTAAATATATAAAAAATACTAATTTGATTGGTTAATTTTTCATTTTTTTTACTCGAAATAAATCATTCCATTTTGAAAGTTGCTATTTTCAAATTGAAAGTGACTATTCCATTTTGAAAGTTACTATTCTCAAAATGAAAGTGAAAAGATACAGACAATTTCACTCTTGGATTAAATAATATAATTGGATATAATGTAATTGTACGATGTTTTTTAAGAATAATGCTGATAAACAAAAACGGAAATTATTTATAACTCAATCTAATAGTTAAAAATATCTGATTGAATAGACCATTCCAAGAAATCTCCATTTCAATTCATTAGTTGAAAATCCAGTTAATGGACAGAATTTTAAACTAGTACTTGCAGAGGCATTAAATATGACCTTTGCTCCCAACAAGTTATTATAGATTTAAACTGTGTATGTTATGATGATCAAACTTAGTAGCCATAGATATTCTATGTACACTGACTCAAAGTTGCCCGTGAGCTATGGTTATAGCTCTCTTTATGCTAATTACCTATTAGCTAAACCAATCCTATTACATCTCCCTGAATATTTGGATTTCATGTCCTGTCTTGATCTACTGCTTCTCTTACATTCCCCCTCTCACTGGTTTCACAAGTATTTCTGATTATGGAGGACCTTGATCTAGTTCTTTTATTCTCAGTGTCTCATATTTCATACTCTGAGTCTCCCAAAGAACTTTGATCATCAATTGATTCCTCTGCCTTGCTTTCTTTTTCATCTACATGGTCATTCAAACTAGCTTCACTTTACTTCATCGTAATTCTGGCTAACCCTTAACTGGTTTGCATGGGCAACAATATTTTTATCATTCTTACATATTAATGCTGTGTTGTATCCTTCTTGCATTATGAAATTTACCTTTTCTAGCTCATTTTCTTTATTTCTTTTGTACCATATGTTTTCATTAATAGAGTAAGACTAATCTGTCTGCCCATTAATGCAAATGGATTCTCTAATCTGTCAGCATGTGGTATCATTCTGTAACTCAACAATAATCTTGGTAGGAAAGTTTCAATCTTTTCTTACTGAGAAGAAAATGCTTTCAATCCCATCTTTATTGTTTGGACCATTTGTTCAGCAATCCCATTTTATTTCAGCACATTTAAGACATTTGCTTATGTAATTCTCCATGTCTAGGTTGTGTCCTGGCCACCATGCTTCCAATTTTAACTGTTTTTGTATAGCAGTTATCCCACAATGCACATCATCATGTACACTTTTAATTACTTCTTTTCTACATGAGACCATTTTCTATTGATAGTTTGTCTGGTTTCTTTGTATGGTCTTTCTGATTTTGAAGAATTGCTCTATTAAATTTTCCCTATTCTAGATAAAACTTGACTTAAGACTGGATCTTCTAACATCTCCATAAATAGTTTATTCATGGGCAACACACCCATTTCCACCCAATGCAAAAATTCATCCTCAACTTGTTTTATCCTTTTTCATTTTGTTCCTTTTTCAAATTGTAGTCAGGACAATGCATCTACATGTCGTATCATGTGGCATCTTGTTTCCCTTCATGCATTCTATATCATAATCAAAGGCCATTAACTTCACAGCCTATCTTAATATTCTGGATGATGTAACTTTCAGCAATTCCTTCCTAGGATGGAATATAAATTCTAAGGGCTTATGATTAGATATCAACAAAAAATTTTCATAATAAAAATTATCTTGTTCTGGTCATACTCTATACAATTGCAAGTGTTTCCTTTTCAATATTAGAGTAATTCAATTCAGCTAGTTTCAGTGTCCTGAAAAGATACATCACTGGGTGTCCTTACTGGGACAAAATTGCCAGTACAGAGTGGGCCCTTGCATCTGTGTAATGTAATGTTCTTTTTAGGGTAAAAAAATTTGACCATGTTTTTTTTTAGATAGAGTTTCTTTTAATTTAATGAAGGCTGTTTGGTGTGTACTTGTCCATTCAAGCTCCTTATTCTTCCTTTACAACTCAGAAAACACTTTAATTCTTTTAGAATATTTTGACAAGAATTTGTTATAAAAATTGGCTAATCTGAGAAATGGTTCCAATTCTTTTTTATTAGTTGGAGAAGATACATTTAATATTTTTTGTATTAACATCAGGTCCAGTGAAGTACTGTTTTCTGAAATTTGGTAACCCAAGAATGCTAATTCTTTACAATTAAATATACACTTATCTTTGTTTATCATCATTCCTGCCTTCCACAACTTATCCATTACAAATTTAGTTTTTTGTTTCAGTTCTACTTCAGTGCCAACAACTAAACATATATTGTCCTGATAAATTATCATATTTTCTACTCTCCCCACTAATAAATTTTCTATAGCTTTTTGAAAAATCAAACTGGCTTTCTAATTCCAAGTGGTAAGCAGGACCATCTAAGTAAGCCTATGGGAAAGTTCCTTAAATTCGTCATCTAAATTCATCATTTCACAGCTTATCAACTACCATTGGCTTTATATGAATGGGAAGCCTATGGCTTTCAAAATACAATGAATTGATATTTCTTTTTAACTTAAGGCTCACTTTATAGTTTTTTAATGTCCCAGTTTTGGGTGTTCCCGTATTCATAGCATTAAGTAAACATGTACCATTAATATTTATCAAATCACTTCCTACTAAACCGTCACTTTTTATACAGTCTATGACCATAATAGTGACAGTTTTAAATCTATTTTTTGTTTCAAAAGTGCTTCGAAGGACCATAATATTTTTATGCATGTTCCATCAAACTGTCTTAATAAGCTTTACTTTAATTTAGGTTTCAATAAGTGTTCCCAAACATTCTTTGGAATAAGGGTCAATTTGCTTCCAGTGTCAACTTGCATTTTTAAGTCTACACCAATATTTGTGAAGGTGTTCTTTTTGTTTCTCCTTTCTATTGAATAAATGTTTGTTTGACTTTTTACATTGTCGTGTATTATTTTGACAGTTTTTACATTGGTATCTTGCCATTTACATACGACTTGAAAGTGATTTTTCTTTTTGCACTTATCACATGTCTGTCCCCATGCTGGACATTTCTCTCTCTTTGATTCATGTTTATAGTTGCAACATCTGCATTTTATCATTGTTCTTTTTATCGCACATGTGTCCATATGCTCAGGTTGGTTTTCATTTGTATTAAATTTTTCACTTAACTCCTCATGTTGTATGAAGTCAATACAAGCTTCTAAAGTCATTTGGTTTGTCTGTAACCACTCTAAAATTGTTTACTCTATGAGACACATTGTACAGTCCTACCAATCGAAGTCAAATTAATTCTTCTTCTGTGCTTGTTACTTGTTGTCCTAGATCATGAAATTCGCAATATTTGCTGATATCCTTTAACCTTCTTTGATATTTCCTTATAGGCTCCCCAGATTCTTGTCTCAATGCTAAGTAGTTGGTTCATTCGAGTATGACCAACCTTTTTCTTTGGTTGAATATTTCTCAATATTATTTCTTTGACTTCCTTAAATGTCAACTTTTCAATTTCAGCCAGCTAAGTCATTATGGAAATATGCCTAATGGCTTCGCATTTCACAGTGGCTAAAAATAGATCTGTGATTTCTTTCTGTCCTCTAGGTGTTTGATGATCTCATAAATTCTTTATTCTAGTATGTGCCTCAAAGCATTTTATCCAAATCTTTACATTTTCAAGTTTTTCTTTGTTCAACAGAGCTCCATCAAGTGACACCATTTGGTTATGAGGATCAAACTTAGTAGTCATAGATGTTCTACATACACTGACTCAGTTGCCTGTGAACTATAATTATAGCTCTGTTTATGCTAATTACCTATTAGCTAAACCAATCCCATTACAGTGTATATATTGAATCATGCATTAATTGAAAATCAGCACAATCATGATTTCTTGAATCAAATGTATGTAATACTATAAGTAACAGCCAAAGTTGCTGAAACATTGCATTGCTGCCAGAAATATTGAATTAAATGTAATGGTCAGATTAGCCATTTCCTTATATGGAAACATTCAGCATTAAGTAAATGAACAGTTAGTGTTGTTGCCAGTTGAAATTTATAAAATCTTTCTCTCAAAACATTTTTTAGGAAAATAGTTTTCACAAGTCCACTAGCTGTTTTCACTCTATCTCATACTGATCAAATTTACCTTTTTGTTTAAAGTAGTATGGAAAGTCAACATCTTGATTATGCCATTATTTTATCTTTGAGTTACATGTGATATGCATTTAATTGTTGCTGCTTTTGAAAGCTTTAAAATGATGTGGTTTCTCTTATTTGGTAAAGTTCTTTGCAATTGCATGGCATCAATCTATAAGATTTGATGAAATATTGTCTTCTTTAAGACCAATAGGGATCATTCACTTGCAGCAATTTTTAATCATTGATCTAAACAAATGGTAATATAAAAATAATGAAACATAACCAGGTGATTTGAAAATCAATGATAATACAGTGTTCACATTTAAATAAAAAAATATCCCAAAACAAGTTGTTTCAAGGGAGATAACAAATGCAAATAATTTAAGAATTTCATGTTGAAATCTATTCTTGAGGTTAACAATTTTCAGTTAGATGCATTCTGAAGGATCCCAGATTTTTCACTCAGATTCAAATCAACAAATAAATAATATTAAGTAGAATGATAAGAAATTTTTGTTTTTGGAAACCAAATATAATGATGAATTTATCATCCTAACTACTAATTATATGAGGCCATTAATGATAAATTTTGGTCTACACTAACATACCTTAGATTTTGCACAGCTGTGGTAGCATACACAGAGGATTAAAAAATAAATTTCATAACTCCATTTATGGAAGGCTTGAAAGTACATTTACATCACATAATATTATGGAAGTTCAAACAAGAAAATAATGCTATCAAGACATCTAAAAAAAAATGAAGTATTTATGGTCAAGGAGTCATAAGTACAAAATTGGTTTGCAAAGATTTGTTTTTAAGAAACATTTTTGGAAGATGAACACAGATCATGGCATTCATTGAACTTTGGTACATTCTGGTTACATTTGATTGCAGGTCACAGTATAATTTGAGTATCTGTGAGGAATTCACAAAAGGTTTCAAGTATCCACACCTTTTAGATTTCTGAATTTTTATTACAGCAATAAACATGAGCATAACACTGAACTATATATCAACAAGAGTTTAAAAGTCAAGAAAAAATGGACATAACTTTGGTTTCTGGTTGGGAAATCTTTGGCTAAATTACTTTATTTGGTTTAACAGAAAGATAAAACTGTGAAAACAGACATATTAAGAAAATGCAATAGGAAACTGTTATAACTCACACCTAGTGGATATAATATTATATCTAGCTTAGGCTACTTGCTGTTTTGTCTGTTAGATATTCTCTTGACTCCAATGGACAATCTTGACCCACTTGGATTTCTTTATTTAAGGTATCTTGCCTAGTTCATTTGTGTCACAGGGGATATGTTATGTACACCACAATATCCCTACTTTTTGAGATTTTTTTTATTACTAAATATGTTGTTATTTCTTAGTATTCACCCCACCCTCCTCTTTCTGGTGTGTTTGCCAACAAACTGAACTTTGTATTTCTTTCGTTTTGGGTCAACCTCTAGTTCTCCCATACGTTTCCTTTTTCTGCTAATCCTACTTGTATGTTCAACAAATTCTTCAGGTGTTGGTACATCAAAAATATCATACAATACTTGCATAGGTTCTTCCTTTCTTTAGCACACCTTTTCTTTAACTGATTCCAATGCCTTTTGTGTTCCCATTCTTTTCCTTTTAGCATATTCCAATTCATGACCTTATTAAACTGTCTTCCCACATTTCTTTTCCATTTCTATATACTCTGAAAAACACTTTTTTGCCAATTTTGAAAAATTTTGTGTCCATTTTCATATCTGTTCTTATTCCTTTTTCACCTGGTAACAACATATCGAACACCGATTTAATTTTTCTGTGAACATCAATTCTGCTGGTGACATTGCCTGATGGTGTATTGGGATTTGGCATTATTTGGTATATTCTCAAGAACTTTTGTAATGCTTCTTCACTCACTTTTTCATTACATGTTTTATCAAAGCTCTCTTAAAAGTACCCACAAACTGTTCAGCCTGTCCATTTGACCTTGGGTGATACAGCAGGGCAGTAATATATTCAATCAAAAACATTTTACAAAAATATTTAAATTCATAAGCAGGGAATTGTGTACTGTTATCTGAGACTAAAGCATCTGGAATGCTATATCTTATAAACAGTTTGTGTAAAAAAGTCACTGTAATCATGGGAGTTGTTTTTTTTGCATTTACGAATTTCAGGCCACTTAGTAAAGCTATTCACTACCACAAGATAATGTGATCTGTTTATTGGACCTGTGAAATGTGCAGTCTTGACCACAGAGTATCTATCTTTGGACAAGGTTGTAATTTTGTGGTAGATGATTTTGTTGCCATAGCACAACCTCTGCGGGCTTTTACTAATTTTTCAATGATGTGATCCATTTTGGTCCAGTTTTCATCCTTAAAATATCCACTATGAAATTCATTTAATATCTGCTTTTGTAATACAATAGGTATTACAACTCTTTGTGCAAACATCAGTACTCTGTCAAATAGTGAGTAAGTGTTCAAGTCTGTCTTGCGTTCCAAAAATTGTCTATCTTTCTTACTTGCTTTTAGTTGTTTTTTTAATTTTTGAAATAAACATGTCTTGTTCTGCTTTTATTTTTATTTCTTCCAGGGTAAGGGGTAGCTTGCATACTACATTGCATAATATATTTTTAATTTCTATTTCACTTTTTAATGCTGCAATAATAGTGTCCTCAAGTGGTTCACTATTTTTTGGTATCAATCTTGATAAACCATCATCATGTCTTAATTTTTGGTACGATTGGTATTCCATTCCGAAATCATAATTTAATAAGATGGTACCCCAGCTGTTATGATAAAGTAGCTAGGATTATCCTCCTTTATGGAACTCTTGCAACTCAAAGATGACTGCCCGGCATGCTATAGTAGTAATAATAAGAGTAGCACTGTAATGTTTAATAAAGCCGCTATTCTGTGATAATTTATGTTGTTGTTAATTCATCACACCAGCATTGTAATCTATTCACTGTCTGCATAGGAATTCCTTTTTTGAACCATAAATTGATAATAGAAGTTGATTGTCTGCAAATGAAAACCCCTTCCATGTATAAATATGTGAAATTTTGTCACTACAAATATTATTGCTAATGCCTCTTTTTCAATCTGGCTGTATTTCTTTCTGCCTGTAGTAGTGAACATGAAGCATCTGCAATAGATTTCATGTTACCGTCATCATATTTATGTAGAATTACTGCTCCTGTACCATAGTCACTAGCATCTGAAACCAATATGATTTCTGCTTTTGGATCATAGTATGCTAATGCTAAGTCCGACATTAGTATTTTCTCGATTTCTTCAAATGTCCTCTGACACTTATCAGTCCAGTTCTACTTTATGCCTTTTTTAAGCAAATTGTTCAGTGGAGTGCTCAAATTCTGCATATTAGGTATATAGATTTGATAATAGTTTGCTAGTCCCCAAAATGTTTATAACCTAGTAACATTTGTTGGAGGAGGCAAATTCTTAATTGAACTTTCCCTCGACAGATCTGGTTGGTGACCATTTTTGTCAATGATTTGTCCTAGGTACTTGATCTTAGGCAAAAATAATTCACACTTTTCCTCAGTGAGTTTGAAAACATACTCTTGTATTTTTTCAAAAATTCTTTTCATATGCCTGATATGTTGTTTCTTAGATAAGCAACTGTGAAATCACAATCTGCAAGCACAGTATCCATAGCTTGTTAAAATATAGCTGGAGTCACTTTTATTCCAAAAGGAAGTGGCTTGAACTTATACAATCCTTTGTGTGTATTTATAATTGTTAACTCTGAACATTCTTCTTCAATTTGTATTTGCATATAAACTTCTGAAAGATACACCTTTGAAAAAATGTTTCACCATTTAATTTCACAAAAATTTCCTCTGGACTTGGTAATGGGTAGTTAGACATTTGTTTAACCCTGTTGAAAAATCAGTACAAACACAAATTTTATTATTTTTTTCTTTACATACACTGCTGGTGCTGCTGCCTATTTTGAATGGTCAATATTTTCAATTACACCTATTTTTCAAGTCTGTCTAATTCTTCTTTGACTTGATCCAATGCTGAAAATGGTACATTATGTTTCAGTTTAAACACTGGCATCAAGACGTTTTTTCACTTGAAATTTCACTTTGACTTTGGAACACTGACACAACTGATTCAACAGAACACGCAGAAAACATTTTTTCAATTCTTCCTTTAATTTTTCACTCTATTTTTTTAAACTGGTTGCTTGTCCACTTTCATTTTAGCAATAAATATTTATAAGTAAATCCCACAGTTCAAATAATTCAATCCAGTCAGTACCGAATAAGTTATGTAGTATTTTTTAACACATGAGTCTTAGCATTTACACAACTTCTTACAAAATCATTTCAACAATAAAAAATAATTTCTCACCTGACATGCCACATGTAATTTTTGAAGTTCTTTCAAATATAGGTTTTCCATTTGATTTTCATGTGGCTTCATTGATTATTGTGATATCACTGCAAGTGCATAGTTGCATTTTTACATCTACATTATCAATTTTCACATACACAAATTTTCATTGGTTTTCTGTAATGACTTTTTCTGTTGCAACCCTGTGTATGAATATTTTCTGTGAGAACTTTTCTTTGCTTTAGTTTTACACTGTGACTTTTTATGTCTTACTTTTCCATTTCCATACATATCTCTGCATCTTTTTTGCTGTTAACCCTTGAATGAAAATTAACCCTTTAAACATATCCAGTCAGTTCATTTAATTTGATACTTTCACACTCTTTGTTAACAATTCCAGCATATGTGACATAATCTTTGTCTTCTTTTTTTGTCAGATTCATACATTTCCAACAAGTATTGAATAACAAGTGTTTCTCAGTAAAAATTTTAGTCAAAATATTTACTGTTTCTTCAAAGCAAATTTCTCCTTGTTTTTTCAGTAGTATAAAATTACAATATTTTTCATGTTCTACCGGTGCTAACTTTCTCAACAAAAGTCTTGTTTTTTCTTGTCTTTCCAGTCACTACATTCTTCTCTGAAAATTTTCTTGTATCTTCTAAAGTATGCAGAAAAGGTAATTCCATCACCTGAATTGTATATGAATTCAGATCTGGCATTTGCCACCACATCAGGAGTGAAAGAACTAGGAGAATTTTTCCTTTTCTTCAGTAATATTTCAATTAAATTTTGTGGTTTCTGGAGTTCCAACAACTGCTGTTGTTATCATTGAATTTTTACCATTTTTGGTTAATAATTCTTCCATATTTGAAAAATGTTTTTTGTCTTTTTCTCTATTTTTTGCTTTATCATACACACCTAAGAGAAAAAAATTAAATCAATATTTCTCATCATAAATGTTATCATGTTCACCAAAACCAAAAAAAAGTACTTTTTTCCAACTCATTATGAGTTTCAATATCCTTGTCACCACTGTTATAATTCACTCGTAGCAGTTTTAATATATCTTGCTTAGACTACTCGCCATGATGTCTGTTAGAAATTCTCCAGACTGATTCCAATGGACAACCCTGACTCACTTGGAATTCTTTATTTAAGGCATCTTGCCTAGTTCATTTGTTCCACTGGGTGGAGTGCTATTTACTCCACAACAGAAACAAAGAGAAAGGAAAATATATGATTATCATAAAGACATAAATATACCCCCACAAAAAAATAGAATAAACAAAAGTGTTTCAAACTCTCCATAGTTCTATATAGGAATAAGAATGTTGTGCATAATGACTAAAATAGAGGAGAATTCCAAAGACGAGATCATATGCAACACTTTTGGCAGAGGAGGGGCGTATTCAACATTTGATAATTTTGCAGAATATATCCAGAGTTAATCAAACCTAAAAGCTTTAAGCACGTAGCTTAAAGGTTTTAGGCAGTTTGATTAACATTTCTTTTCATGGCTAGCTGTAAGGAATTGTAAATGTAGGACTACCTTACACTTAAGTAAAATAATAACAATAAAAATATTTATTAAGAATTTATTACTGGAAATATCAAGTGGAAAGAGTGACACAGAAATCCAGACAGACATTGGACTAGAGAAAGGAGCATTTCAGAAGCTAAACAAGGTGCTGAGAACAGAAGAATTTTGTTAGAAACAAAGAAAAGTGCTGTGTGATATCTATCCTCTTACATCGCAGTGAATGCTGGACACTTTCTCCATGGATGAGAAAAAAATTAGAGATAGCAGAAATGTGGTTCTAAAGAAGGATGCTGAAAATTCCATGGATGGAGTGAGTAAGAAACAAGGAAGTCTTAAAGAAAATGTCAGCAGAAACAACACATATAATCAGAATCAGGAAGAGGTCATGGAAATTCTTTGGATACATAATGAGGAAGGAGGGCTTGAGAAAGCTTCACTCATGGGGCATATGGAGGGCAAGAGAGTTAAGGGAAGACAGTGAACCACTTAGCTGTGTGAATGAATTGGGAGCCTTATCAAGGGGAGAAAAACTGCTAAAAGCCACATGAGATAGGAAATTGGGGAGTGCGATGATCCCCTAAGTCCTGAAGGAATGTGGCACACTAAAAACTCATTCCATTTAGTAAGTTAAGAGAATTTTGTGGGCATAACTCTATACGTCCTTGAGTTATACAATAATAGGCAGATGGAGAAAAAAAGGTGAATTATAGTAAGGTTTTTGTTATAAGATTATCAAACCAAATGCTATCCCAGTAGTCACTTGCTGTGTTGAATCGCAAAAAGAATTTATGCAAAATTATTTGTGATTATAGATTTTAGAGGCTTATGGCCATATCTCATTGAAACACCAGTTCTCATATGATCACCAAAGTTAAGCAATGTTGAACCTAGTCAGTACTCAAGGTAACAGTTTGAGAATATCACATACAGTAAGCTTGGATATGTGGGTAATATAATCGATAACAGCTCAGAATTGGGAATCAGAGGGCTGAATTCCAATTCTAGTTGGGTTCATTATATTGACTTATATAAAAATACCCATTGGAACATCTTTGAATCCATCTCTTTTCCTACACGCCAGTTATGGGTTAATTAGAAGGATTTGTATCAGTAAAATTATTATTGCAAAAAAATTCTTACAGTCTAAAGACATTTTCTTGCTTTAAAAAACCAGCCAAATGTTGATAAGCTGTAAAAAACAAATCAATTAATATTGATCTCTACACTCCTATTTTGATTATATATATATATATATATATATATATATATATATATTAAGACATTTTTATGTTTATACATTCTTTTTTATAGATACAAATATTTAAGTAAATGCTCTGTTTTATAATAAACAGTATTAACAACATTTACCAGCCTGAATGTCTCAGAAATTGTCATAGAAAATATGCGTCCTCCAACAGGAATCAAACCTTCATCAGATACGGAACCATCATATAGCCTGATATGCTTTTACCAATTTCACCACAGAGGAGCGTTTCGACCTTGCTAACCAAAATGCTCCTCTGTGGCAAAATGAGTAAAGGCACGTCAGGCTATATGACGATTCCGTATAGGATGCAGGTTCGATTCCTGTTGGAGGGCACATATTTTCTATGACAATTTCTGAGATATTCAGGCTGGTAAATGTTGTTAATACTGTTTATTATAAAACAGAGCATTTACTTAAATATTTGTATCTATAAAAAAGAATGTATAAACATAAAAATGTCTTAAAATAATTGTCAGACTTTGTCCATTTCATAATATATATATATATATATATATATATATATATATATATATATATATATATATATATATATATATATATATATATATATAGTCTTTTGAGGCTAGTGTGTAATAATAAATTCAATTATTCTAGAACTATACCTTCAGTCTTGTGTTCTCTCACTGATTTTTGGAACAGAGCTAATTCTTTGTTTTCTTTAACCAAAAGCTGAAATCTTTACTCCTGTGAAGTTGACAAGATCTAGAAGTACATTCATATGACAAGTAAAGCACATATTTGCTTTTTATTCTAACAGTGTTTTTTGTACCATAATTTAATCATGGGTGCAACTGAATTCATAGACTTACTCAAAGGTGATGATTCAAATTTCCAATTTTTATAATCAGTTCTTACCTTAACATAATTATCAGTTTTAATCAAATGACATTATCATTATCTACTGTTTATTTTTTCTTTTGAATTATTGCACATTGTTCATTGACCTGCAATATTCTTAATATAATGTTGTCATATAATTTTTTTTCACTCTATGATCATAACAAATGTGCAATGGATATCAGAAATAATTCTTGTATCTTAAAAATATTCTCATATATACAAATAAAGGCCTTTTACTTAATACACAATAGCAATTGAGATAAGCAGTTCCCATACAGGAAACATTCAGTATTCATTGACCAAATAACATTACGTTAGGTTGAAATTCCTAAAATCTTTCTCTTAAAACATTTCTGTTTAAGGAAATTAGGCTTCTCAAGTTCACTAATTGTTATTGCTCTTTCTAGTATTAATGGGAATTTCCTTCTAAACCTTTTGCTTTTGGTATTTGATAAACTTCTTTGTGATTCTGTTGCACCAATCTAGAAGATTTGATGAAGGATTGTCTTTTATAAAACCTAGATGTGGTGGAGTAATGGATAGCAGCTTGGATTGAGGACTTGGAGATCCAAATTTGAATTCCAGTTGAATCCATTACATTCACTTACAGTGGGCTAATACCCTTAGGAAAGGTATGAATCTTCTTCTCCCCCCAGCTATGGGTAAATAACAGGACAGACCAGATTCTATAGCCTTGGATTGCAATTGGTCTACTGCAGAAAGAAATGGCAACCTACTGTGGGAAAAAAATCTGCCTATTCAATCATGTATAAAAAAATACATGATCGCCTAAGTGTGTATCAGAAACGGCACATAACTGACTGACAGGCAGTAGCGTGCAGAAGAGGGAGGAGGACAGAGGGTGTGATGGCCCCAGACATCCATATTGGCAGGGCATCCAATCAAAGAGTGAAATAAAAATTTAGTTTATATTTAATTTCAATGAATTGTTTATTTCATGTTTCATATTTAAAATATTTACATATTTAAAATCTCATATTTTTCAGTACTAGGCCCCCTCTACTTGAGTCTTAGGGGCATACAATCAAGAAGTTGGCCTGGGGCATCACCAAACATTCACATGCCACTGCCTACAGGATTCATTTACTTGAAATCATTTTTAATCATTGATCTGAGAAAATGGTTGTATATAAATGACAGATTAAATTTTCCTGAATGAGTTGGATGCCATTCATATGAGAGTTTAGATCTCATGAAGCTATTTAAGACTGTTACTTGTGTTCTCAGGTTGATATTTCAGTTTTGTAGCATCTTAGGTTGTTGGTCAAAAGTACCCTTAGTGTAACATATCCTGTGTTTAATTTCCTCATCTTTTATACTAAATTTGTTATAACTGTTATACCTATGGTAACTAGACTATGAATTTAGGTGCAATACTAGACTGGTAGCGAGGTCTCATCAATTTACAATTGAGCTAGCTAGATGTAGCCATAACTTTTATGTTAACAGTTTCTTTTCTCACACTTCTCACTTGTGGAACTCCCTCCTGGATCCATGTTTTCAACCAACTTTAATCTGCAAAAATTTAAATGCAATGTCAAATGCTATCCACTGTCCTCCTGATTGTTCTTTTCTCTTTCTACTCATTATTAATGTTCCTTGTAGAAGAGAAGATGACTTACCTCGCAAGCACATTTACGCCTGGTGTGCAAAACGAGTGAAGAAAGGAAAGGAAAAAGAAATATGGCTGCCTTGGCACCTTAATTTAAGAAAGACACGATCTCGTAGCTAGAATTTGCAAGAGTGTGTGAACGTATGCAAATTTTTTGTAAGATTAGCTGGGCATAAAAATCACAACACAAGAGAGTATAGTTAAATTCATTTTTAGAAGGTGGTCCTACTTGTATGAAGAGACATTGTCAGTTGGAAAGAGATTATTTGGATCAGTTTCACACAACCTATTTTGCTGAAAATGATGGAGGAAAGTTTGACCTTAAAATTATTACTGAGTTTGACAGCTCTGCATCTAGACCATCTATGGTTGAATGGATTGAGAAGGCTGAACTGGTCTGTAAGATGTGCCAGCTTAAATGTCCAGAACACGTGGTCTCTTTAAGGCTAATGGGTGGTGCATTTGCCATCTTCCAGCAGCTGAGAGAAGAAGAAAAAGAGGATTTCAGCCAGATAAAACCTGCACTGTACACAGCTTTTGCTATGGATGGTTTTCTGGCTTATGAACAATTTGATGAGTGATGGCTCTGACCCAGAGAATTGATGAATGCATATCTGATGGAGTTACGAAAACTTTCCGTTCTTTTCGGCAGAATGAGCGACTGTGGCCTGGCATGTGTGTTCATGTGAGGGTTACCAAACTGAGTTAAACATCTCCTTCACACTTCAACCCAGATGGATGAGTTGTCTATTGGCCAGCTATTGACTCAAGCATGAGCAATGATGAAAGATGAAGTACTGGAAGAGGGATTGGCAGTTGTGGTAGTGCGAACAACATGGGATGAGGCAAGGAAGCTTCCTACTGGAGATCCATGTGGCTCCATAACATGCTATCATTGCAACGGTCCCAATAATTTTGTAAAGGATTGCAAAAGAAATGCATACCAAAAGGCGAAGACTCCAGATCCGATGTCACAAGTGCAATGTGGTAGGCCATACCCGAGTAATGATCCAGGGGAATAGGCCTCAGCACCAGTCTACTCCCTAAGCTCCATATGAAGGAGGTACTACCTGCAATTACTGTACACATCAATGGAATCAGGAGTTTGGCCTTGCAAACTGTTCTTGATCACTTGTGAGCAGACTGTTTTGTTGCTCTTGGAAGATGAAAGATGTGGATGTACTCACTGTTGGTGAAAGGACCCTCAAGTGCCCTGGGGTAGGATTTATTCAACTTAACATGAGCAACAGGCCCCCTATCGATGTTGAGGCTCTGGTTGTGGATGGAAAATTGCTTGGTTTCAATCTGCTGCTCAGATTTGACATCATCTAGAAGTTGGGAGAAGCATGTACATCCAGCAATGGGACTGTGAGCATCCTCAACTTGACCAACCTTTGTGCGCAGCCATCACATCGACGAACCTGACTTCCATGCAAGGTATGACCAGAATAAGAAGATCTGGGTTGTGTTTTGGAAGTGGTCTGATGACCAAACACCACCCACATTGAAGAACCAGCCAAAGCCACTCAGGGAGGAGTATACTCATGAGATAAGGACCTGGATGGATAACGGATGGCTACTTCCATATCCCAAGGAAGAACTTGGGCTCCCAAAGGCCTGATCCCTCTAATGGCTGTGAAGCAGGAAAACAAACAGAAGGTCCACTTGTTCATGGATTATTAGGAGCTCAATCAGTATGTGGACGTGCACACCGCTGATGCAGATGATTGAGCAAAAATTTGCAAAACTATGTTGACAAATTGTTGTGACCCTTTCAAGCAGTGCAGATAGATGGGAAAAGTTCATTCCCCCACCAGATCATAGAGCATTCTTGGAGTCTTGGGTATGACAGTAAAATACATCTGGCAGCAAGGTCTGTGTTTGGAAGATTTGAGGTTTTGAGGAGCATGGAACTATCTCTTAATTGTTGTTTCTCCCAGGTCCACCTTGACCCAGGGTGGTAGCATCTGTTAGGGTCCCAACTATGGGCAAATAATGAACTTCCAAACAAAAACAAAACATTATGAAAGTATAAAAATACCTATTTATAGTAAAATGACCAACAATACCTATTTATAGCAAAATGGCCAGCAATACATTTTATAATATAATTACCAACAATACATTTTATAGCAAAATGACTAACAATACATTTTATCTGTAGTTGAAAGCATAAAACTATGTTCAAAATATTTACATTTCTGCAATAAATAACCCATAGAAGTTGATGTGCCACTAAACAAAATAAAAAAAACCTACTACTTGGAATACCCATTAAAGAATGTTGATTCTTTTTTTTGTTCAAGATTATTCTTATGGGAATCAGAGATGGACCTTATTTTGAGTGTGGGGAAGATCAGATGATCAGAATACTTCCTGGTGGTATTATGCCATGATATAATGGCAAGACTAGGATGACGAACTGGTAGTTATCCAAGTGGGAGATGCATCTGTAATCAAACAGACATATACATATATTACCTTTGATCTACTGCTGCAGATTCTACTTAGGAGCCAGAGAAAAGGAAACTCCAGCAAGAAGGCAACCAGAGAAATTTGCCTGCAAATCTTGACTGTAATATCTGATTATTTACTGAGATTTGTTTAGTCTGGCACAAGGCCACAATTGTAGAGTACTCATTGTGGATAAAAGTTACTATATTCTTAAGTTGTTGTCTATATGTCAATCTTGTCTGAATTTCTGAAATGTGAGGTAAATAGTTTCTCGAAAAGAATTGGTTTAAAGTGAAGTGGAAATAGATAAAGATAAAACTGTCATATTGTTGAACTACACATTAAAACACTGATTCCATGAGTGTGTATGCATCATACATAAATATCTTTTATAAGGATTTATATAAATTTTTAACAGATTTGCTGTACATTAAAAAGTGTGTGTATATATATATATATATATATATATATATATATATGTATATATGCACACATTTACATATATATTCTGTGTATTTAGGCAGCAAACAACAGACATTTTGTATCAATGAATTTTAATGATCAATTTTTTCAAATTATGAATAATCCTTCTCAAACAATGAGAGAGTCTGGTGGAAACTGTTAGAAATTCCTTTTGGAAGAAAGGAAATATGGTCCATGCTTTCGACTTTCTTCAGTGCCCATCAGGGTAGGTATAGACAATTTTGTAGAACTAGTGAGTAATGTGATGTGATGGAGGCATGACGTGTAGGATTTTTTTTAGACATTTGAAGATGACAGAATTTCTTCCTTGTCTGAAAAGGATTAATTGTAATTTTGAAAAGTTGATCATTAAAATTACAGACACAAAATGTCTGTTGTGTATATATATATATATATATATATATATATATATATATGTCTATATATACCAACTGGGGGGGGGGCTGCTGCTGAGGTCAAACACCGTATAGGAGCTGCAAGGTCCACATTTGTGTGTCTCAAGTGGTCACTATGGGGGCAATGAGAGATTTCCATAGCGGTGAAGGGGCGCATCTATCAGGCTATTGTTCAGACTATCCTTCTCTATGGCTGCACTTAGAGCGGTTGACCTACGAAGGCTTGAAGTGTTCGACAACGGTTGCCTTCGCTGCATTTTGCGATGCCGCCGGATCGATTGTGTGCCCACAACCACTCTGTGCCATCGCCCAAGTCTCCATCCAGCATGCAGCTCCACACCCGGAGAGAGAGCTCATCTGCAATGTACTTCTCCCTGGCTGGCGAAGACATGTCAGTGGGCAGCTGAAGACGTGGGCTAGCACGACCAAGGATGACCTAGCAGTGCTATCAGGTCCGCAAGTAGTTTGTCTTCAATGATGGAATCGCGAGTGGGTCACAATTTCGTGTGACCTGGCTCAGGATTGGCAGACTTGGGTAGTGATGGTCCGAGATGCTGTACTTGCTAGGGAGGAAGCCGATTCAACCCGACCTGGATGAAAACCGATACAAGTCAAGTCAAGTATATATATGTGTGTGTGTGTGTGAGAGAGAGAGAGAGAACTAAAAAGTGTGTGCAAAAGTTTTCACCCCTTTGTTTGAAAGCTAGAGAATGAATACAAAGTAGAAAACTATTTAAAAAATATACACTTGAAATTTTTCCATATACTTAATATAGATGCATTTGGTGTAAATAAGCAAAATATTCTCAAATATTTAATATTTAATTAGTTTATTTATAAAAGTTATAAATTATTTATAAAATCCCTTAAATTTGTGAACCATTGCTTTAATCCACTAGGCCATTGTCCCATGGGAATGTGTCCAGCAAGTACAATGGCAGAAACATTGTAATAACAACAAAGATCAGGATAAAAGACCAAATGTAAATAATATTAATATGGTATGAATTGAACATATGGTTTAAATCTGACAAAATGATTAAATAAGGGACAAGTAGGAAATTCTTTATCAATTTCATATGTTTCATTATTTATTATAGATAAAAAGTGGAACATCTTGAATTTATAAAGATTTTCCTACTTGCTTCTTATTTAATCATAATATGATATCTGTGAAGAATAATCATTATATTTGAGGAATAAGTAAATAGAGAAAATAAATTTTTTTATATTTTTCATGTTTTTTAAATCATTTCACTCCAAATATGGTGATAAAAGCCACTAAGATGTCATGAGTTATTGAGAGCAAAAGAAAACAGGGAGGACAATTAAAGAACAGAATTCAATGAGACAGATGCTGATAATGATTGTCATTGCATTTAAATATTTGAATATCATAGTTGAGAGGAAAACAGAAAACAAGAAAAGGAATTCAACAAGTGAGAGGTGAAGGAAAAGAAATTATTAATTTATGTTACATCTAGCAATTTCAACAATGAACTCATGAAAACTAGCTACCAATCTAGTACCATGCTTACATTCATGAAGTAGGGGTACTAAAGAGGAAAGCTTATCAGAAGAATTCCCATGAAAATATTTATACAAAAGACAAAGGGAAGCTATGTTACAGTGGTGGGAAAGTGATTGAAGTTGAGATGCCAGGTCAGGTCCGATAACATTGAAGTTTCTTCTTTGGATTTTAAGAATATCTAGATATGTAGCAAAAGCAACCGACCAGATGTGGCATCAATATTTGATAGACAGTTGAATGGTAGACTTATAAATGTGCAAGATTCAGTAGTTAAATGTCTACATAAGGAAAACTTAAGATTCACTTGATTAGAGTGTATATATTGGAGCAAGGTATGTTTACAGGCTGGTACATTTTTGGTGTTAAGAGTTTAAACAATTGATAATGGTTAAACTCAGGTGTTGAGATATGTTTGGAGAATGGAATTGGCAAAGTCTGAGAATAGTTAGGTTGGTGGATTCTTAGAATTTACAAGAATTTATGAATACTAAAGGACTGAGTAGAAGGATTTGCATTGATAAGAAATTGATTTTTGAGGCGAGCAATTTCGACAGCTGAACATGTGATGCAGAATGAGAAAGGAAATACATATGAGAATTGAAGTCAAAGAATTTATTTCAAGTGTAAGGTAAGTAAAGAGATAAAGAGAGTTGTTTGAAAAGAATCTGTTTAAAGTGAAGAGGAAATAGAGAAGGAAGATGTACCAGTGCATGCCTTTGTCATATTATTGAACTACACTTGAGAACAATGATTCCATCAGTGTGTATGCATCACATACACTCATGTATATCTCCTATATGGACTTATATAAATATTTCCCAGATTCAATGCATATTAAAATGTGTGTGTGTGGTGTATATATATATATATATATATATATATATATATATATATATATATATATATATATATATTTATTTATACATGCACATACATGCACACACATTGAGTTTCATGCATGTGTTTTATTACCACCAACATATTTTATCATTTATTACATAAATATGCAATATATATAAATTTATCAATATTAAATAATAAGTAAAAAAGTTAACAACACTATAAAATAGCAACAAATAACTGCATTCAGAGCCACAATTATTCCTACTCAATAGCCACGAGAATAATTTTTGAAACATAACTGTTATTGCCCACCCACTCACTGTTAGAATAATAAAGTAGACCTAATCATAATACATCATTGAACAGTGTATATAAATAGTCAGGCCAAAACACAACACACATGGTCTGAATGTTGCACTTAAACATGAAACAGACTGAGCTGTTGGTTGACCTCAATGTCCACTTTTATATTTATATACACTCATATACATTTGTTCCTCACCATTTGGTACTACTCTGTGTTTCATGCATATGTTTTATTACCACCATCATCTTTTCTCATTTATTATATATATATATATATATATATATATATAATGGACTCTCCCGTCAGTTTTGACATATGAGGATCTGACAGCTTAATTGTTTCAGTTATGAAATTTTGCGTGATAATCTTAAGTGGCATTTAAGACCCGCTAGTGATTTACAAAGGAGGCCACATATGGAGCAAGAGTGAGGATTGTGGGATGAGATCACTGTTAGATTGGCTGACCTTTTAGATCTTGCTCTCACTTCTTGAAGCAGATTCAGACAAGCAAATATATATATATATATATATATATATATATATAAGTGAACATTGAGGTCACCCAGTGGCAAGAGTCTGTTTAATGCTTAAATGCAAACATCAGACCACTATCCCAGATATTGAGCTCTTTAATCCATAAATATAGCATAGCTTAAAACTATATTTTATCACATATATATTTTCTTCTCAGTTTATGTTACCTTTTTTTGTTTTTGATTTATTAATTTTAATTTTTACTTTCTTTGGTCACTCGGCTGATTTTGTGTTAGCTTTACCAATAATTTGGTTTATACAAGCAAAAACTTTAAATCCCACAAGCCCTTTATATAAGAGAGTAAAAGCAAAAAATAAATTCAACTATGAGTATAGCAATAAAGTTCTTAAATGTTTGTAACAGTAAAATATATATGTGAAAAATAAAATAAATAATAATTTATTACAAGATACAAAAGTTGCCTCCCTTGCACAGAAAAAAGATCTTGTGAATTTTAAACTGACATAGAATGAAAAACAATGCAGTAAAATGAACAGTAAAAATGTTTTGAATTTACAGAAATATGTATACACAGACAATGTAACCCCATGAAGATGGTCTCAGATGAGACTGAAAGTACATGAGAAAATAAAAAAAACTATTTTAAAGAAAATTTGGTATTTTTCTTAATCAATTTTCTACAAGAAATTGCTTCTACCAGCAGAGAAAACTTACAACCAGATAGAAAAAGAAGCTCTAGTAATTATACTCGCTGTGAAGTAATTTCATGAATTTATTCATGAAAGAAATTTCATGTTGCAAACAGACCACAGAATGATATTAACAATATATGGTTCAGAGAAAGCTATACCTACTCATACAGCTAATAGACTACAATGCAGAGGTACCATCCTGTTAAACCATAATTTTACAATGGAGTACCAACTATCTAAAATATTAGGACATGTGGATTGATTATCAAGATTAATGTATAAATATGTAGAACCATTGGAGGACATGATCATCGCAGCACTAAAAAGTGAAATGGAAATAAAAAATATTTTGTGCAATGTAATATGAGAGTTACCAGCAACCTTGGAAGAAATAAAAGAAAAAGTGGAAAATGATGTCTTTATTGTGAAAATAAAAAAGCAATTGAAAGAAAGTAAAAGAAAAACAACAAAATCCAGACTTAAATGCATGCTCAATATATGATGATGTGGTAATGTACAGTCAAAGAGTTGTAATACCAAGTGTGTTACAGAAATTAATATTAATGGATTTTCAATGCGGTCATCCTGGTATTTCTAGAATTAAATCTATGATGAGAAGTTTCATATATTGAACCAGAATGGATCAAGATATTGAAAGAATAATGAAACATGTAGAGGTTGTCTCTAGCAGCAAAGTTATTTATCACAAAGATAGAACCTTGGCCTAAAACATGCTGTAGTCAAGACTGCATATAGATTTTGCCGTTCCTCTCAATAGATCATATTATCTTGTGGTAGTTGATAGTTTCACAAAATGACCAAAAATTTATAAGTGTAAAAATCCAACATCCCCAGTGACAGTGAATTTCTTGCATGAACTATTTACAAGATATGGCATACCAGATACCATAGTAACTGATAACAGAACACAATTCACGGGTAAAGAATTCCAAGACTTTTGTAGGATGTTATCCATTGAGCATATTACAACCCCGCCATGTCACTCAATGTCTAATGAACAAACTGAACGATTTGTGGGAACATTCAAAAGAGTGTTGAAGAAAGCAAGTCTTGAGAAATTAAATGAGATAGTACTTCAAAATTTTCTGAGAGTTTACTGGGTAACATCTAACCTCAATATACCATCAGGAATGTCACTGGTGGAATTAATGTTTGCCAGAATAGTAAAATCATTGTTTAACAAGTTGTTACCAAGTCAAAAAACAAAAACGGTTAACAAAAGTGACATCGAAAGTTTCAAGATTAACAATAAAGTGTTCTTTAGAGCATATAAGGATGGCAAAGAAACATGGGAAGATGGCATAATTTCAGCAAGAATTGGGAAATTGATTTACATGGTGGAAGGGAAAAATCATAAAAGGCATCATAATCAACTGAAAAAAAGATTCAGTCATGAAAGACCTGTAATATTGGCAGAACCAATAAAAATGCTACATGATGTTTTCAATGTGCCAACATCACAACATGTGGAACATACAAGTTCTAGAAAAAGAAAGCATACTGAAGAAGTGGAAGTTGATCTGAGACAGAAATACTACAAAGTCAAGTAAGTTGGCAAATTCTCCAGGAAGAGGGCCGGGGGCTACTAATACTAATAAAAATTAAAATGTTTATAAAAGTATTAATCTCAAAAGTGGGGATGTTGTGGAGTGAATAGTACACCTCTGGTGAGTATATGGACTAGTCCATTACTATAAAGAGCTCCAAGTCAGAGGTAAGACTAGTAACCATTCCGAATCAGGCAGTTTGCTGCCAGGATTGTGATTGACTTGTTGAACTTTATGCCTTTGGGCAGAGAGGGACCCAGACAAGGCTATGTCTATGGGCAGAGTCTCCTCTGGGTAGGTAGGCAAACCCGACCCCATGTATGTGGGGTCTAAGGGGAATTATGGGTGTGGAATCGCCACATATAAAAACCAGCCTTGTGCCACATCCTGCCTTGTGGGGAGGTTTGGTAAATACCTAGTCATTCCAGACAAACTGATACAGGCATCATGGTAGAGAAGCCGAAGCATTAGAGAATCCTTATACATAGTACGTAAGAGTGTTTTATAACAATAGCCATAGAATAGTGGTATTATAATAGAATGAATAGCTGGTAACTGGAACTTTAATGTATTTTTATTGATGGCTGATTTAACTTATAACAATATTCTATTTGACTATAAAATATTAAAAATAAATAAAATGATCATCCAAACACTGATATGGCCTACAGCCATGTTGAAACATTGGTTCCCACACGATCACTGAAGTTAAGCAATGTTAAGCAATGTCATTACATAGATAGGAGACTGCTTGAGAATACCAGGTACTATAACCTTGGATGTATGGGTGGTGTAATGGATAATGGCTTGGAATTTTTAATTGGAGAGCCGAGTTCCAATTCCTGTTGAGTTCATTATATTCACTTATACGCAAATACACTTGGGAAAGTATGAATCCAATTCTTCTCTTCCATGCTATGGCTTAATTAATAAAACCTGTATCACTAAACAGTTATTTTTTAAAAATCCTCACAATCTAAAATATTTTCTGCCTTTAAATAACCTGTAAAGGATTGATAAGCCATAGAAAACAAATTAATTAACCAAATACTGATATGTTAATTTTTTTATTTCTGATCTGATCTATTTGTAATTGTGTCTAAAAATAATGATATAATCAGTATGTTTATTTTGTACACAACCCAAAAAGTTTGGAAGGAAATACTAATCAATTATAAAAAGAGCAATGAAAATGAATGGCCATGCAGACTATAATTTCTTAAATAAAGAAAATTTAAGGAAAGATTTTACAAATTTCAACCAATAGCAACTGTAAGTGTTTAGTCAATGAATGTTAAACATTTCCTGTATGGAAACAGTTTATTTTGCCATAATCATTAATTTCTTTTTTTTCTTTTCTTTTTTCTTTTCTTTTTTTTGAAAAACAATTTGTGTTTGAATCAGCAATTTTTGTAAGTAATAAAGATTTTCAGATATTTTTTGTTAAATTCAAATCTCCTTCATAATATGAGGCTGAGTCCTTCTGACATTACGTCTTATACATAAATATTAATGCGTAATTTTGTGAATAAGTTTATGTAAGAAATTTTAGACAGAAATATCAAACTGGATAAGGTCAAATTTAACAATTATCAGTCTATTTTTGTACAAAATAGAAACTGAAATGTTTTCACTGAAAAAGTTAAGAATTATACTATAATCAAAATCTGTTGTTTGGCTGGATTAGTAAAAATAAGAACTTAGCCAATTTACGTTTGACTGTTTCTTTCTTTACAAACTATTTTACAGTGAATGTTTTGTTCAAATGTACTGAGATAAAGAAAATAAAATTGTCTATACTATTACAGCAAACTCTTAAGAGAAATCAGAAACTAAATTCCAACTTTTATCAGATATCTTTTGGATCTCTGCAATATTCCAGGGAATTCATTTTGTTTAAATTCACTTCCACTTTATACAGCAATAAAAAGAAAAAAAAAATTTTGTACAGTTTTCAATTTTAGTTTAAAGTAGAAAAAATGTGGGAAGAGCATTTCTTTTCTATATACATGATTTTCTTATCTGTAGATTCATAAATCAACTTTATTCATTTTTTTAATATCCTTATCTACCTGTGCAATGAAATGAAGTCTATATATACTGTTCTATGATTTCTAGTTTTTATATTCATTTCCTTATCTCAGATTTTACATTAATGTGGACAGCCTGTCAGATAGTAATTCCCTTTGAGATTTACCATACACATTTCTTTGGTATATGCCATCTTCAACATATATATATATATATATATATATATATATATATATATATATATATATATATATATAAGGTAAGAACTGTCAATTCCCATTTCCAGGTAACATGCTATGATATCTTGATATCTTTACTGCATTATAATACTATACATTTTCTTTTAAGGTTTTCATAAAACAGTTTTAATGTCTGAGCTACTGAATAATCAGTTATTGAGAGACATGTAGAATTTTTAATTAATTCTCATGAATAAATTATTCTTTTTATATTTTCAACTGAATTCATTAATTCTATTCAAGATAGTAACATTGTTGCTACATTAAATTATCATTTTTCAAATGACTATTTCAGAAAGTTTTCATTATCATAAAAAATTGTAATTTTATCTTTTAACCCAACTTCAAATTTTGAAGTATTTTTATTTTACTCATTTTAAGACTGTTAATGCTACTTTTTAAATAAACATGTAAAATAATATATTTTTTGAATAATATATAATTATGTGTCTGTAATGCATGGTATCCAACACATTCAGAAATGTCTAAGCTATCCTATACAACTATTCTCTCAGATCAATGATTAAAAATGGTTTTAAGCAAATGAATTCTTTGGGTCTGAAAGAAGACAATCCTCCATCAAACTCAATAAACAGGTGCTACAAAATCACCAACACAGAGCTTTACCAAATAACAAAAACCACATTAGTTGAAAACTTTCAACACCAACAATAACAAAAAATAATGATATAATCAATGTTTATCTTCCACACAATCAAAATATTTTGGAAGGAAACCCTAATCAATACCAGAAAGAGCAATAACAATTAGTGAACATGTGAAATCTAATTTCCTAAGAAAAAATAAGATTTTAAGAAAATATTTTATAAATTTCAACGAATAGCAATTGTAAGTCAATGTTGTTTTTTTTTTTTTTTTTAACAAAGACAAGGTAATAAACAGCGAACAGCATTAGAAGATAAGATAATTGAAAGAATCAGTATACAGGTTAGACACTGGCAAACTCCTCAGTTGACCAAGCATAGAAATGAATATTGTTTAGGAGTCTCTAATTAAGAAAAAAGAGATACTCCTCCAAAACTCCATCACCTGAGTCAGGACATTCATACAGTCCCACCACCTTAATCAGGGCATTCAAACGGCCCCACTACATGAGTCAGGACACTCACATGGTCTCACCATTTGAGTCAGGATACTCAGGCGGTCCCACCAACAGAATTTCAACATGATATTGTCTCAGAGACAAAAACATTAGGTTCCCTGACAGTTGTGAGTTTGTTCCCTGAGTCTAGGGGTACTGAAAAGTTCAGTAAAAGAAAAGGTGATTATTAACAGATATGAAATATCCTCTAAGTAGAATGAGAACAATCTATACTTGTGGACTGAATAAAGGGTTCAATTTAAAATTCCAAGAAGGTTACTGAGTATGAAGACAGTCACCTGAAGAAGATCAGAGGATACAACAGTCGAAACATGATGAGAATAACAACCAAGATGTGCATGCTGTTCTAAATAGCAAAGCATACAATGTTTTTTTTTCCACAGTGAGTTTCACCCTGTACAAAGCCCATGAGCCACTTGAGGTAGAGAGTTACAGATTAATAGGCACTGTTTATGTGGATAGGTGGGGAAGATAATGGTGAACACTAGACTTGAACAGGTTAAGATTGTAGTAATTGGAAAAACATCCTCTTGGGAGAGTTTCTATTGAGGGTCTCCCCTTTTTACACAAATGGACTCACCTGAGGTATTCATATAATACTACCAGTGAATACCCGAACAGTCTGTAATAGAGGAGGGTAGCACAAGAGTCACTGTAAGGAATCATACAGCGATACTTCAATACGAAGACTGTATATATATTATTGCTACTAACCCGCATTCCTGGATCTACTAACCTGTATTACCTGTTTGTATTATTATGTTAATACATTTATTTTCCTTATCCATACCTGGCGTTTGTTATTCATTGATATCGGATTCATCCCGGAATCCACAACAGTTTCACAGAGCAGTAATTCACAGGAAGAAGCTGCTTGAGTGGAACTTACTTCTCACCAATGGAATACAGAAGGAAGAAAGTTGGTTCGTTACAATATGAGTAGCATGGTGGATCTTAGCCATGAAGTTTAGAACTGGTGGAACTAAGTAATGTAGTTCATATAAGCACTTTCCATAGAAGTAGAGAGAGGGGCTGCAGGGTGGAAAATAATTTGCCACCCACAAGGATGTGGAGACACCTTTGGACTCTATTGAGACTTGAAAGTGAGCACTGGGCAGCAGCTGTCCGAATATAACAACAGTACTTGGCCTGATCTGGCTCTTGTAGAGGTAGAGGATAGCACAAGGAGTAAAGTACTTGCTGGAGCAGTACATGGAACTGACCATTTTTCCTGCTTCTTTAACAATAGATTGTATGTACTAGTCCTACATGAGGTCTTGGTTGAGTTTGAGGCCCAATAATAGATCAAGGATATCCATAGAATTTGTAGAGTAGATTATACTGATTTATATATAAAATATATACCAGTTGGTCATAAAGATAAAAAAATTTAAATGATAGCCCTTACAAATTAACTATTTTAGAAAACATTTTTCTTCTAAAAAATCAGTAAGAGGGATTATAAAAAATCACCTTGAAAAGTTTTCCCTATGAAGGCTGGATTAAAGTTTCTCAGGAAAAATAAAGAATTTCTTTGTGGGTGTTTCTTTTAAGAATCCAAATTTAAAGACCTACAGAGGATAAATATCAACTATAAAGTTAAATTTGTCACAGCAATATAGCTTCAATTACATTATTTTCCAACCAATTGATTTCACTATTAACCATCAGAAATACAAACTTGAATGCCATAGTTTGACCACTTGTCCATAAATATTGGAGACACTGAGATTCAATTCAGTATCATCTTTAAGCTTATTGGCAACATTATAGTCTAAGGCTGAAAGCCAAAAACAACAAACATCTAAGAGATAAATCTTCTAGCTGCTTCAGGGACTATTAATTAAGAAATAATAGCAGTGATTAGAAAGTGAGGTTTTCTATTGAGAAGACAAGTGAAGAATCAAAGAAAACAAAGTTATGTTTGGATAGATAAGAGTAAGTAAAAAAATCTTCAAATGTTATTTTCTTATGTTTGAAATAGATTCCTGATTTTTATTTTATTTTAAACAATGGGTATTGCATCTATCAACCTACACACTCAAGTAAACCTAATAAAGAAAATGTGCTCTCTGGCAGGGATTGAACCTGCATTCCCCTTTGTAGGAGAAACCAGTTTGATCTGGTGTGCTTTAGACCACTCAGCCACAGAGAGCATCCCAGCACAGTAAGGTTTCTATCTACTTTTTTAAGGAATGCTCACTTCCTCATTCAGATTCCCTGGGGAGCCCGTATTTGCTCAGTTTCATATCGAAAATGTAAACAAAGAAATTTCTAAAGAATGGATTTATTTTCATTTTTTTCATTTGTTTTAGTGAATACTTATGCTTGAAATAGATGCCTCATTCTTTTATATTATTTTAAACATTGTGTATTAGCTCATAGGCAGGTTCAAACACTACCAGAGAGGATATAAATGATTAGAATAATATTAAAAAACAACTCCTTGAAAAACAATAATATTATTCTCTGTGTAATATGAGTCATTAGATAAGTAGTAGAATGTTTTATAACTTTGATTGCATTACTTTAGGTATCCATTATTCTCAAGAGGCCATGGAGTTGTACTCTGGATGATGTTTCAAGCATAGCATCCATTGTTGCTTGATAGACCTATTTAAAAATGGTGGTATCTTCAACACTTTATGCAGTGTATCAGATTTTATGCTTTACCTGGGGTTGGCCTAACCCTAACCCTTTCCCTGAGCTTGTACTCTATATAGGCGAACTCTGTGTATTTGTTCATCATCCATTCACATGATGATAAGCCAGCACAAGTGTCTTTGCTTTAGCAGGCTGTCAATGTTGTGAATCCCAGCCCTCTTGAGGCCAGATACACATATATATTTTTATATTTTTTCTTTTATCATTTCACCCCCAAGCAAGGCAGTAATGCTACTAAGATGCAAAGGGTTTATAGGGAGTGAAAGAGAATGAGAAGACTATAGGGAGGAGAAAGGACAATAAAGAAACAGGGTTCAGGAAGACAGAAGATTGCAACTGATGTTGCATTTAAATTTTTGAAGATTGTAGGTGGCATGGAAGCAAGACATTGAAAGGAAGTTTCATAGGCAAGAAAAGAAACTATTAAAATATAAGGATGCAATAGTAAAATGGTGAGACTTAGTAGCCATAGTAGTACACTTAAACTCATGCAGTTGAGGCACCAAGGAGGAAAGCTCATCAGAACAATTGTTATGAAAATATTTATAGAAAAGACAGTAGGAAGTCATGTCATGTAAGTGAGAAAGTGATTGCAGTTGAAATTTCAGATCAGGATTGATTACATTATAGACCTTTTAATTTTTTTCAAAAATCTTGAGGTATGCACCAGACCAGATATGACACCAGTATTCAATGCATGGATGAATGGTAGATTTATACATATGCAAAATAGATTCTGATAAGAAAAATTGTATGGCATAACACAATGAACCAACTTCCATAGCAGTAGATCTAGCAATTGATTCAATATAATCACTCCTCTTCATATCAGTAAAAGTTACTGAATAAATATTTTTGAATCCATTGCAAGGTAAGTTGCTAAGAAATTGGTTCATTGTGTCATGCAAGACAATTTTTCTCTCCAGAATATATCTTATATATCCATAAGTCTGCCATTCAATCTATGCTTAGAATATTGCTGCCATATATGATCTGGTACCCCTGCTATTTGCCTTGAGCTCCTTGATAAAATCCAAAGAAGAATCAGCAATATTATCAGTCCTGATCTGGCGACTGAGCTTCAGTCACTTTCCCACTGCCGCAAGGTTGACTCTTTGCGTCTTTTCTATAAATACTTTCATGGTAATTGTTCAGATGAGCTCTTCACCATGGTACCTAGACTTTTTGAATTTAAGCACAGTACTAGGCTGGAGTCAAGATCTCATCAATTTATATTTGAGCTGGCTAGATGTAGTTGTAAATTCTATGCTAACAGTTTCTTTTCTTATGATTCTTGCTTGTGGAACTCCCTTCTGGCTCCATGCTTTCCAGCCAAATTTAATCTGCAAAAATTTAAATGCAATGTCAATTGCTAATGATTACTCTTTCCTCTTCCCACTCATCATTAATATTTCTGTTCCAAATTCTTCCACACCCTGTAACCCCTTGAGTCTAAGTGGCTGTACTGCCTTGCATGGGGTGATACTGAGTCAAAAAAAACAATGTCAGACTAATTTCACAAATATTTAAAATAAACATAATTGCATAATTCTATTAAGAAACGAATAGGCAGTAAAACATGAAAAAATTTAGTGTTTCCCCAAATGAAGTTATAAAAGACTGAAATTGGAATCAATAAGCTATAATTAACTAAAGTACATCTGTATATGAATGGATTATTTGTATGTATTTATGCCAGAAAATAATAATGAAATAGTCATAAAAAGCACAAAATAATCAGCTTTATAGTTAGATAATTGGTTGTATTTTAGTTTGTAAAAATTTGTTGTGTTGAATCAGGCCAAAACAAGATTTCTTAAACAAAAAACAGAATTTTGGCTACTCAGAATATTTAGCCAATAAAGTAGCATTGTGGTTATCAGTGCTACAAACTGGAGACATCAGAATTATGCAAGTACAGAAACTTAACTATATTTAGCAACAGAAATGTGGTTCTACAGAAGGATGCTGAGAATACCATGGATGAAAAATGTGATCAATGGGTAAGGTTTAAGAAAATTATGAATGAAAAGGACACTTCTGCTTAGAATCAAAAATAGACAATTGAAATTTATTGGATGTATAATAAGGAAAGACTGTTTGGAGAATTTGAGACTCACAAGACATAGGCAAGAGGGAGCGAGAAACCTAACTAATAGGCTTGTGTAAATGGATGGCAGAACAGGAATTGGAAGGGTTAGAAAGAGGACAAATATTGTTTAGAGCTGCAAAAATAGGATGTTGCGGAGAGCCATGATCGCCCACATCCTGCAGAGACATATCATGAATAATATTATTTGTATTATAAAGTTAAAATAGTTTTGTATAACCTTATATTATTCTTTGTGGAACATTTATTGGTGAATGTTACCAAACCTCACATTTATTGATTTTATTAAATTGTAAAGCAAAACAAAAAACGAATCTGCGGTATTTGTGCAGCAAATGTAGAAATCTGTAATATTATCTCATTTTTCGACTCCAGAAAATTTAATTTCATTTAATGTCTATATCTAGCATGATATCAGAATGGAGGAATATCTCTCTCAATATTTTAAGAGGTAATTGAAAAATTTACCAGAGGAGATTTTGTATATGTGTGTGTTTTGGCATGTAACAGTAAAATATTTGCTTCTATTTGCAAGTATTTATCAATTTATGTTACGAGTAGAACTTGTCCTTTAGGGCAAAACTGATTGTTTTCTTGATAATAAAAATATAATTGAATGAGGGATTTTTTTATTTTCTGAAATGATTTGATTGATTTAAATTTTATTTCATTTGTACTGTCTGACTAAAGTACAACTGAGAGTCCTGGTAATTTTACTTTGAAAGTTTTTAATAAAATTACCATATCCATCAATAAGATTTTTTTTAGATTAAGTGAAACAGATTTTTTTGAGAATATGGCTACTTTTTAAAAAATGGATATATCAATAAAATAGTTTATTAGGTATATTTGAAAACTTAGAAAATATTCTACTTGAACCTTGACATGTAAAATATGGAATAAAATGAATCAAACCAAATCAAGATTTTTAACTCAGTATTTGTATTTATCAAAGTGACCCATGAAACTGATTATTATACTGTATTTAGTCAATTTTTCATATGGAGAATGTGGATTTTGGGAATTTGAGCTTGTTCCTATATCATTGCTAATAGTCATGATCTGACAAAAGAAATTCAGTGTCATGTCCAACTTGCCTCTAAAGCAAATGACTTTCTAAATGTGTCTTTCTGAATAGGAATGTCACCAGTAAAGGTGGAAGTTACCTGTAAGCCTACCATTTAGCATTCTGCATCATTTACAAATATTACTTCCTGTATATGGAATCCAATCAAAATATAGTGTTTTATATATTAGCTCTATATATTTAAAATTGCAGTAGCCTGGTTTTCCATTTCAGCCAAGACTGTTTTAGGTGTTGCCATAGAAGGATATGACTACACAAACAAGAAATTCAAATTTAACAAAAAATGAATCCGCGGCAGGACAAACATTTTGATTGGTGAAAATAATCACTTACAGAGTGCTAAAGTTTAAAGGAAGCCATCATTATTTATATCAGGAACTTCTCTCTGCTACCAATGTTGAAGTGGTCTGTCAGGAATTCACCAATGCACATTAATGTATGCTTTCTGGAAGAAATACCATGGGCTTATAGTGAGTTCCATGGCAGAAGCCATTACAAAGACCAGGTGAGATAAGCCAATCCAACAACAACAAAGCATTAGTTTCTATTAGCTAGTGGTTGAGAGTTCAATTCCCATGCTGGGCAATACATATATATATAGAGAACAATAACAACCATCTATAGGGGTAGGATGCATTTCAACAGTTATATGACTGCAAATCTTTGGTTCCATATTGTTGCCATTTGATTTAATACTCAAATGATTTCATGTGTCCTGCTTAGAAATAAAATGGTTACACTTATGGAATATAGTGAATATTGGAGCTGTTCTTAATCAATGGCCTTTGAAGCTATGTTTGTTGATTTTCAGCTGAGTTGACCATGTCATCCGCATGCCTGAGAAATGACTCCTGCAATATGTTTTCTTTGGTGAATTGGAGTCTGGTGAAAGGAATACAAGCATGACATCAAGGCCATTCTGAAGACCTGCAATGTATTATCTAAACAATTAGAAAAGTTGACTGGTGTTTGGGTTGGTTGACAATCTATCTGCATGGCCACTTTTCAAACCACATAAACAAAGCTGGCCCATCAGGTAGAAGAATAGAGTCAAAGATGTCAATGTGCAGAATCCTTCTTTGTTGTCACCTAAGATTTTTTGGGATATTATACTTGTAGAAAAGTTTACCTTTCTTGTGTCAATCTAATCAGCCACAGACAGCTTCATCTGAAAAGATCGTCTGATATGATGCTGATAACAATGAGTGTTTTGATGATATAGCTTTTTAATTTTTACTTACTATTTTACTTTCTTTTTTTATGGCTTCAGAACTGGTTAAAATAATGCTCTTTTGAGTGAAGATTGAGCAGAATCCTATATCATAGATATTTACTAAATTAGAGGTTAAATTTCGTATGGCTGATTATTTTGTGCATTTTTATGAAAAAAAATGCTGTTTACTTAATTTAATTTAAAAAATATTTTTTGAATTCCTGAATTATACGAAACTGAGAATTTATAAGTGACAATATCATATTTTTTATTTACTTGATGCTGGAGATTGTTATGTATTTTCAATTGGTAGTAGTGATCAGTGTTTGAGCTCATATAAAAAAAATTATTTCAAATGAGTTTCCAAATGCTTGTTTCTAAAGATTGCAGGTCTGTCTAGTCAGAAGTTTGGTGCACACTATCTTCATACTCCAAAGCTTGTGCCATATGAAAATTAACCTTTAATTTAGTAATTATCTAGACATAGGATTCTGCTCATTCTTCACTCAAAAGAGCATTATTTTAACCAGTTCTGAAGCTATGTTTTGTTGTTGCAATTTATACCAAAATTGAGAATGGAACAAAATGCTATAAAACTTTCACTTAAATAATTAACATAGGTGGGACTAATAAATACTGAGAGGTGTATACATTTCTGCACCCAGTTAAAAAAAATAAGTAAACTAAGTAAAAATTAAAAAGCTATATCATCAAATGATAAATGCTTCATATGAAATATCCAAATAAAGTATGTAAAATGGAACATGTGAAAACCAGTTAGAGGTTTAAATTTTTTCCTTATCTTCTTGTTGATGTTTCACTCTCAATGAGTTTTCTCAAGACAACTTTTTGAAAAAATCTAATGAAAAAAAATTGTTTCCACAGCAACTCTTTTACTTAAAAATACCATGGTTAATTTAAAAAATGTTTCACAGTTAATAATATTTAAAAATAAATAATTGTGATTTGATATAAGGAAATAAAATGAATGCCAGGAAGTTATGGTGAGAAAAATAAGGAGTGTATATCCAAAGAAAATAGTGAATATTTATAATAAAAAATATAATTTATATATTATTTAAGTGTTAATTAATATTTAGAATTGAATGAAAATTTTTAATTATGTCTCCAAAAGAAGAGATGTATGGAACTTGTGTTTGTTATTTTAGAAGTTTCTGGTACATTAAATGATATACTGAAAGTGAAAAAAGCAAGATGAATCAGCAAGTAAACTATCTAATGAGTTTGTGTGAATGCATGCAGAATGAGAACAATTGAGGAAGGTAAAGGGTCAAATGTTAGAGTAAACAGGAAGTTGTGGAGAACTATGATTGTTGATATTCTGAAAGGATATTGCATATAAAATAAGATATAGTAGATATGTGTGGAGTAATGTCAGGTTCTCAAAAAAACTTAAGACCACAGTACACAGGAGGATTTCATTTTACCCCACTTGCAGAAATGAATTCATTTGTAGGGCATAATAGGTAAAGAGGCAATGTATTTGCAACAACCATGGGATGCAGATAGGATTTTACATTGCAGAAGAATTGTTGAAATAAGAATGATGGAGCACTCTGTCTTTGAGGAGCAACTACTTCAAGTTTTTCTTGAGCAACAGTAGCAAGAATATACTAAGAATGTGAACAGGACAGATATCAGCAGAGTGTAGAAAATGCAAGTGTCCAGATGCAAAAGTGGGACCACAAACAGCTGACAAATATGGTAAACAACTAATAAAGAGGAACATGGCATAGAATCATATTTCAATTCAAATTGTAATACCACTCGTTAGTCAATTGAATACATGAAAACCAGTCAGATGTCTGTCTTTCTTTTAGTTCCTTATTGATGTTTCACTCTCAATTATTATCATCAAAACAAATGAACAAATCTAAGCAGGTTTATAAGCATTTAAATATACAGCATACCATGGGTTTTGTTGTAGCTGACCAACAAAAAGTAGCATTCTTAATGCCATAACACCAGTTATTGCAGCTCATCTGGTCCAGACAACATTGCTGTTAGACTGTGGCAAACTAATGCCATGACACCTGACCAGAAAAATCTCAATTCCAGCATTTTTAGGTCAATTGTTGATTTTGTGTTTGGAGGAGATGACATGAGGGTATGAATCCACATTGTCAGTGGAATGTTGTGCAAGCTAATGGTGTCTCTGTAATAATGTGTGGTGTGTTCTATCATACTTGGAAAAGATTACAAGTAAAACTGGAATCTATCATAATGGGTGTGAAATACATAGGTCTCATTATTGACCATTTACATCACTTTGTATTCATCATGTTTCTTGATAACAATGGTTTCTTCCGCAATACATAGCCAACATAGTGAGCTTGAGCAAATGGATGGTGGAACAGAGTTTAAGAGACCTGTTAGCACTCCAAAACTGTGTTCTGGTATCCATTTACAAAAGACAAAATTTATTAAGAGATAAAAGAACAGGGAATTTTGGAGAGCCAAGATCACCAACATCCTGAAGGACACAACAAATAAAAGAAGAAGTGTGTATGTGTGTCTGTATATATATATATGAGAAATTAACAGTTTTAGAGTGTTGGTGCGAACCCAGCGTGATCATAAATGAACAAGGCTGGCCACCTCAACTCGCAATCATGGTGTTTTTGTGATATCGTGCTAGCTTTGGCCAATGAGGTCTTCCACACAGTTTCCTCTCCCAAATTCACTCACAAGGTTTTGGTGGACCCGTGGCTATGGAACAGACACTTGCCAAAGGTGCCCTGTGCTTGGAGTCCGATAGCTGCTGAAATTAATTCCAGCCAGGATTCGAACTCGGTGCCTCGTGATTCTAAAGCAACGCCTTAGACCACTCAGCCACACAGCCACACTGCTTACAGTACCAGGTGTTCCCCCATCTAAGTACTGACCTGGTTCTACGATGCTTAACTTCGGTGATCGAACGGGAACCGGTGTGTTCAGCGTGATTTGACTGTTAATTGGTTCTGCACACGCCAATAACAGTATAAACTGCAGGTGGGCTCTGTGGGCATTTCCCAGTTGGGAAAATTGCAAAAATGCCTGTGCAAATGTTGCCATATGCGCTAGCTAGCTGTCCATTGCAACGGGTGTCCTCAATATCGAGTGGCCAATTATTATTATTATATGAGAAATGTAAACACTTACAAGACAGTCTTGTAAGTGTTTTCATTTCTTATTTTTTATTTTCATATTTCACAATGCCTATAAGAAACAAATTATATCTTTTCCTTGCAATATTACATCTTTGTACCTCTAACAATTTATTTAAATACTTTAAGCAGAGGTATTCTAAAGATATCAAAAAACTTGATAAGTTTCTTCTTGTTAAAGTAAAACTAAGAAAATAAAAAATAATTGTAAATTTCTTCAAGTCTGTATAGAAAATCATGTTTGCCCCTCCTCTTTTCTGTTTAGAATTAGGAGTGCAAAACTTAATCCAGGTTTAAAAATTGAGGAGATTTTCATGAGGGATTCTATTCAGTTTTGTAAAAATAGAATCCTTCAACTGATCTATTATTCTTCGTAGAGAATGTTTTATTTACCTTTCATTTTTTGATAGGATTAGGTTCTCTCAATATGTTGGCTCCATTCATTCTAAATGTTTAAGAAAATTAACTAGTGACACAAAATCTAAGTTGCAGCACTTATTTAGTAAATGGTTTGGACATGTTGTGGAACCAATTTCAGGAGTTATCGTTAACTTGTCCACTTATGAGCTTTCTGAGCTAGAGTCTAATATACTTCCCCATGGCCTTGACTACTGTGTTCCATTTAGGGTTTCTGAAAGGGAAAAGATTTTTTCCGAATTTGAAGTGTTATCTTCGCAGTTATGTAGACTTGTCCCTCACTCTTCTGACTCGCTTTCTAATCTTAAGGCTACTCTTAACAGTTTGGCACTCAGAAAGGGCTACAGGAGTTATAGCATAGGTATGCTATAACTCCTGTAGCCCTTTCTGAGTCTAAGTGGAGTCAACAGCACCGTTCTGTGGTCAGGACTTTAAAAGCAAATAATAACCTGGTAATTACCCGTCCTGATAAAGGTGCTGGAATTGTCTTGCTGGACCATACTGATTATGTTTCCAAAATGCAAAGCATTCTTGGTGACATTACAAAATTTCTTCCTCTTGGTCCAGTAGAGACACATGATCGCACAATTCCCATGGAAATTAAATTTCAAAAGAAACTTTGATCTTGGGCTAAACATGGTTTCATATCCCGTGAGATCATTGATGATATTAGACCTGTTGGGTCTATCCACCCTCGTTTATATGGTCTTCTGAAGATTCCTAAGGATGATGTACCCCTTTGACCCATTTTGTCCATGTCAGGCTCATCTCAACATAAGGTTGCTAGTTTTCTTTCAGACCTTCTTCAACCTGTTGTTGAACATTTTAGCTTGTATACTATTTAGGATTCTTTTTCATTTGTTCAGGTTATATGTGATACTCCTTCTAAAAATAAATTTATGTGTTCCTTTGACATATGTTCCTTGTTTACTTGTGTTCCAGTAATGGAAACTATTGATATTTGTTGTGACATGTTATATCAAAGTTGTTTGTCACCTCCGGATATCCCAGAAAATGTGTTTGTTGAGCTTATGCAATTCGCTACTATGTCAGTTGAGTTCAGCTTTAATAATTTTATGTACAGACAGATTTATGGAGTTGCCATGGGCTCCCCCCTGGGTCCTGCTTTGGCCAACATTTTTGTGGGCTTTTATGAGTCATCCCACTTCACTTATGACAATGCACCGTCTATGTACTGTCAGTATGTGGACGATACATTTTGTCTTTTCAATAGTGAAGTGGAAGCTGATTCCTTTCTCTCAGTCATGAACCAACTTCATCCATCTTTGAAATTTACCATAAAAAAGGAGTCTAATTCTTGTCTCTCCTTTCTTGATGTCCTTGTACATCAAACTCCTTCTCAATTTCTTACTTTGGTGTTTCGCAAACCAATGTTTTCTGGTTTGTATACGCGTTGGGACTCATTTTGTCCCCAAAAGCGTAAAATTAATCTCATCAAGACCTTAACTCATAGGGCCTTGATGATTTGTAGTGAACAATATTTGGATGATGAATTGGACTTTATCTGCTGCACTCTTTTAAAAAATGGATATCCTAGTGATACTCCTGATAGTGTCATGCGTGATAAGATTATTAGTTTTTGAAAGGATAAACAATACTTAGTTCAGAAATGTCCTATTTATCTGTGGCTTCCTTTTATTGGTTCACAGGGTGAGCTTATGGCAAAGTGGATGTTGTCTGCTGTTCAACTGTGCTATTTTTCTGCTCAACTAAGGATTCATTTTGTGACACGTTCTGCTTTTTCCTCTATGCGTAAGGATCCTCTTCCTCCCCATCATATTTCTTCAGTGATTTATTTATTTAATTGTGGTTGTGGTAGCAACTACATAGGAAGAACAACCCAACACTTGGATTGTAGGATTAGGCAACATGTCCCATTACGTGTTCTTAATCTGGATGCCTGTAAGAGCCAGCTGGTCAATACTTCCGGTCAGCTATCACTGAACATATTATAAATTGCAGGGATTGTGCAATGAATTTCAATCCAGACTGGTTCTCTGTTTTGTCTAGTTTGCACTCTCCTTTTCATTTGCAAGCACTGGAGTCTCTGTACATCCAAAGACTATCTCCTTGGACTTCACATTATTAGACTCTAGTATCTGTGAATCATACCCACCTTTTTTTTCACCCTTCTTTTTGCTGCGCAAATTTGTGTTGTTTTTGGTCTTCCCTCATACCATTAATCATTTCAATTTTTAATGTTTAAATTGTATGTAGAGTGTTTGTGGGAGTAAATGTATCTTTGCAATAAATTATTAATCTGTTCCCAGTCAACCCTGATGAGCTTGGGAACGAAACCGGTTGGTCTGTCTTGTAAGTGTTTTCATTTCTTATTTTTTATTTTCATATTTCACAATGCCTATAAGAAACAAATTATATCTTTTCCTTGTAATATTACATTTTTGTACCTCTAAAAATTTATTTAAATATATATATATATATATATATATATATATATTTTCTGTTTATATGTTGTTTTTATAGATACAAATATTTAAGTAAATTCTCTGACATTTACTGGCCTGAATGTTTGAGAAATTTTGTAGAAAATATGTGTCCTCCGAAAAGAATCAAACCTGTATCCTACATGGAACCTTCATTTAGCTACAGAGGAAGCATCTGGTTAGCAAAGTCAAATTACAGTTTTTAAACTACAAATTTCCTATGATTTTTAGTGAATGATCATATCTCCTTGAAGCGTATTTTAATGTAAACAAATGATAATATATATTATGAAATGGCCTAAATACAACAATTATTACTTACTCCATTGAAGTAACAAGTCATTATGCCCAAAGGCTTAATTATACTGTTTGCATTCAACTGTGGGTCATACCAGATTATATACTCACTCCCAGAAACAGTAATTAAGGTCTGCTTAGCATAGTTGCAGTATAAATCACAGAATGACTCTGTGGGTTTGGAAGAAATTTAAATGTGTGTGATCAGGCATCTGCAACAAGGATTAGATAGCCTCGCTAGAAATTAGTATATTTGGAAATATGCAGTAAGCAATAGATATAAATTTTTAAAATCAACCAGGTAATAACAATTTTATCATAAAATTCTGTTGGATCATTTTGAAATAACAGAAAAGGAAAAAAAAAAAAAAGAAGTAAATATAAAAATGGAATTTAGTGAAATTTAATAACAGTCTTAAAATAAGATGCTGGCAGTTTTTGATAACAAGAAATAATTACTTGTTCATTTCTTTGGTTGTACAAAATTTATTTACTAATGTCCGCATCCATGAAAAGATTGACATCATTATCCGTGTTGTATACAATCACCCTTCTCCCCAACCCATCAATATTAAACCCACTATTTAAAAAAAATAAATATTATTAGCATGTACCACTCAAGTACCTTTTCATGACCCCCTATGTAATATCTATACTCAAATAGACAGTATAGCGATGTTATCTCCTTTAAGCCCCCTTTTTTCTAATAATTATATGGTACATTTAGAAGATAAAATACTTAATGACACTAATAAACCCCCTATATATGTAAGATACATAGATGACATTTTCATTTTAGCTAAAAATATTGATCAAATTAGACAACTTAAAAATAAATTTGAAAGTCACTCCATACTCAAATTTATATTAGAACTTAATATTAATAATAAAATTCCATTCCTTGATGTATTTATTGATTCCAGCACACATAAATTTACTACTTCTCTATATAGGAAACACACCAGCATTAACTCGTGTCTTCTTAATTATAATAGTGAATACCCCCAACAATATAAGTTAGCCGTTATAAAAAACTTAATCCAACACACACAAATGATATCTTCTTTGAAAACCATATTCTATAAAGAATTACATAACATTAAACAAATACTTGTTAATAATGGATTTCCTAATTACATTATTGATCAACAAATTAAACTATATCTCAATAAACTTAATAATACCTCTAACAAATATGATAATAATAATAATAATAGTGTACATCAAACTAAACATAACACTATTAATTTATACTATTTTAACCAAATGCATAATAATTATAAACATGATGAAACAACACTCAAAAACATAATAGGTAGAAATGTTAAACCTATTAATAATAATAAACAAATTATGTTCATCATATATTATAAAAAATTTAAAACAATAGCTTTCCTAGTCTCTATAACCACACAACTAAATCCTCTACAAAAACCAATGTAGTGTCTCTCACATGGCATGATGTCACAGAACTGCATCATTAACATATATATGCACAGATATATATATATATATATATATATATATATATATATATATATATATATTATGATGAAAAATATGGAAAAGACAAAACAAAGTCCGAATATGCAAGTTTACTGTTTTAATGTTGTTTTACTGTCGACATCAGACGTTTCGGTCTAGTAGACCATCTTCAGGACATGGTTATTAGAAACATACTTAGGATTAGATGATATTTAAGTCAACATGAAGAGACGATAGACACAAGACTAGTCAGAAACAGAACAACTGAAATTTTAAAGTCAGCGTTCCCTTTTTTGGGATTCGGTCACGTTGGGATCGCACGGGTGATGCTGCGAAATCGTGCTCCCAACAAAGAGACTTTATGTTAAGTGAAAAAAGAGGAATTCTATTTGAATCTAGAGCTTATCAGTAAGTTTGTCAAGCAAAAAATTTTGCCAGAAAAGGGGAGATGTTAAAGAAGCTGGGTCTAGTATTTACCGTACGTATTATGCCTGCCTCATAAATCCATCTAAGGTTTTTATTATGAATATATTTTAAAATCTTCGCAGAGTCAAAATCATTTTCGCAGCATTGCCCGCACAATGCCAACATGACCGAATCCCAAAAAAGGGAACGCTGACTTTAAAATTTCAGTTGTTCTGTTTCTGACTAGTCTTGTGTCTATCGTCTCTTCATGTTAACTAAAATATCATCTAAACCTAAGTATGTTTCTAATAACCATGTCCTGAAGATGGTCTACTAGACCGAAATGTCTGACGCCGACAGTAAAACAACATTAAAACAGTAAACTTGCATATTCGGATTTTGTTTTGTCTTTTCCATATTTTTCATCATACCGTCGGATCTACATCCACATATTTGCTTATATATATATATATATATATATATATATATACATACACACACACACATACATATATCTGTGTGTGTGTGTGCTTAAAATAGAATATAGAGTCCTGACAAAGTTTTGAAGAAATTTGATGAATGGAAAAATGTTTCATGGTAACTAGATTTGATAAAACTTTTCACCTTTCTAGGCTTCATCAGATCCAAAAACAAAAGAAGGAAATATGTGCGTGTATCTGTGAATATGTTTAAATAAAGAATCATTAGTACTTATTCCCTAAGCTGCCATATTTCATGATGAAAAATAAATATTAATAACTTTCGACATGAACTAAGAATCATAAAGAAAAAATACAAAATAGTATTAATGGCTTTTTTAAAAGTCACTCATTTTCATTCTTTACTTTCATCACAAGAAATACCAGCTTAGGGAAAAAGTACTAATGATTCATTATTTAAGCATACACACAGACACATATTTCTCACTTTTTGTTTTTGGATCTGATAAAGCCTAGAAAGGCGAAACACATAATCAAGTTTAGATTCAATTAAACATTTTTCCATTTGTCAAATTTTTTCCCTCACAAGATATATATATATATATATATATATATATGTGTGTGTGTGTGTGTGTGTGTGTGTGTGTGTGTGTAAAGAGAGAGAAATGGCATCAACTCCTTGAAGATAATGAAAGATGACTGTAAAAATTTGATGAGTTAATTTTCTGCCATATCTTAACTTTCAATAGTTAATATGAAGTAATAAGTAAGAATATAAGATTACACACGCACACACACACACACACACACACACACACACACACACACACACACACACACACATACACACACACACAAACAAACAAAAAAAACACAAACACACAAATGTTACAAACTACCATAAAATCATATCTCAATATTTTGTAAATGAAATACAGCCTAGAGCTGCACTTTGGCAATTCTTTTCAACTATCTTGGGCTGCTATGAAAATATCAGAAAGAGCATTTTGTTGTAAACCAGAAACATGCTGAAGGCCCAACAACAAATTAGGGAAATGCATTAGCTGCTGTAAAAATGATTTAAAGTTTTTCATGGAGATTGTTTATTTTTCAGTTTTATTTTACTAGATAGGTAATTTACCCATATCAAATAAAAATAATGGAAGTTTTATTGTAATAAACGTGACATTTCCTATCATTTTATTATCAAGGTTTATAGTATGATAATATATTCTAAGAAATGAAATATACATTTGGCCTTCAGAAACATAACTGAATCTGATGAAAAGTGTGTGTATGTATATCTATGGTGCATGGCCAAAGGGTTAGAATGTTAGCATCTGATCATGAGATCCAGGTTTGAATATCACTATGGTTGATCTATCAAGGTGGTGACTTTTTGATAATATCACCTTGTGGAAATGATCCCAGAATGTTGCCCTGTTGAGAAGTGCCTGAAAACCATACCAAGAGTTGACAAAATCCTTGTGAGTGAAATTCTCTCAATTGAAGTGTTCAGAATCCATCACTGATTGTGCTAGCATGTAGTAACAAGTCATTATGACTAAAAGCTTAATTATACTGTTTGTGTTCAACTGCAGGTCATACCAGATTATATACTCACTCCCAGAAACAGTAATTAAGGTCTGCTTAGCATAGTTGCAGTATAAATCACAGAATGACTCTGTGGGTTTGGAAGAAATTTAAATGTGTGTGATCAGGCATCTGCAACAAGGATTAGATAGCCTCGCTAGAAATTAGTATATTTGGAAATATACAGTAAGCAATAGATATAAATTTTTAAAATCAACCAGGTAATAACAATTTTATCATAAAATTCTGTTGGATCATTTTGAAATAACAGAAAAGGAAAAAAAAAAAAAGAAGTAAATATAAAAATGGAATTTAGTGAAATTTAATAACAGTCTTAAAATAAGATGCTGACAGTTTTTGATAACAAGAAATAATTACTTGTTCATTCCTTTTCTGCTATTTCAAAATGATTGAATTGGATTTTATGCTAAAACTGTTATTACCTGGTTGATTTTAAAAGATATTCAACCAATGGAAAGATATAAAACTAAGCAAGATCATATGAAGGATGTACTATTGTTTATATATAATCCTCAAACTAATAAAATTATCTGTTTATATTTCTGAAACGAGGTATTGTAACTATTTACATTGTTTGAACTGTTGTCCTCATCTTTATTGCCATATCGATGATGTTTCAATCATTGTATGCTCTTCAGATGATATATATGGGAATATCACCTGAAGAAGGCTGAAGCATACAATGGTCAAAACATCATGAATATAGCAATAAAGATGAGAGCAACAATCCAAATGATGTAAATAGTGTAATAAAATTATGATCTCTTATCCATTGGGGTAAATTTCTCCTTTGTTAAAAAGAAAATAAAAAAGACAAAACAGTGAGTAGTTGTTGGAAAGTGTTTTTTGGTTTTGAAATTTTCTTTGATTTAATTGAAAACTGATTTCCTGTTACTCTCCAAAATTTTCTTGCTAGCAAAACTGTCAGCATCTGATTTTAAGAGTGTTATTAAATTTGACTAATTTCCAACTTTATTGTTACTTTTTCATTAATTTTCTGTTATTTCAAAATGATTGAACTGAATTTTATGCTAAAAATGTTATTACCTGGCTGATTTTAAAAGATATTCAACCACACACATACATACATACATACATACATACATACATATATATATATATATATATATATATATATATATATATATATATATATATATATATATCTCAATAAATAATAAAAAGACTTAAACACTAATATTCCATGGTCATAATTTATTCCATTAGAATCATAAATACGATCCAATTCATCAGACCTACAAATTCAAAAAGAAAACAGAAAATTTAGTGAGAGTGTATGTATGAGAGTGTGGGGTGAATGCTAGAGTGAATGAAAGCAAAAGGGAGGGGTAACAGACGAGAGAAGAATAGGAAGGTCTAAAGATGAAGGGGGGACTAAAATTTAACACAGAGAAGTTTTAAAAAGGGGAGGCAAAGACGGTTTAAGTGAGAAAAATATGCATATTTTCAAATGTCTGATACAATTAAAGATACACCGGAAGAGTGTATACATTTCTTGGTGACATACACACACAATAGACGATAAAATCTTAAAGCTCGGAAGATGAGAGGAAAAGAAAAAGGGGGTGGGAGGAGGTGGACTGGGGGAACTAAAACCGAAGGGCCTTTATAAAAGTGCCGCTGTGTAATCAAGAAAATTTGGCAATGGTAATATTGACTACAGGTTACAAATATAATCTACAAATATAATCTAAACATATAAAAATAACGATTATCTAAACTAGCAAGGACCTAAATTTCTATGTTCAAAAACACATATGTATATACACATACACAATAAATATTAATATTTTCACGTACATACATACATATAGGCATGTACACACATACCCATACATATACATATACATACACATATACACATATATATATATAATATATATACACATATACATACACACACATACACATACATATACACACACACACATACATATACACATATATCCACACACATCCACTCTTACATATATACACATTTACGTACATACATACATACGCATACGTGTACATAAACAATATATACATAAAACCTTACACATATCCATACAAATACCTACACACCCATTTAAACAAATAAACAATGTATCCCTCTATCTATTCGTCTAAATAAACATATATACGTACATATACACCCATATACAGATATATATATGTGTGTGTGTATATATATACATACCTAAAAATGCACACACACACACATACACACACACACATAAACACATCTACATACACATCTACCTACATGTACATACATCCATATATGCATATATACACACATATACATACACATATATATCCACACACACACACACACACACACACACACACACACACACACACACACATATATATATATTCATATATACACACACACACATACATACACACACATGAACACACATATACATATCTATATATAAATCAAAATGTACAAGCTAAAAATTTAAAAAATTAATTAAAAAACCTTAGGGACCATATCTATCCGTATATACATTTAACATATAAAAATATGCGGGTGGAAACTAAATTAATTTATACTTCAAGGACATTGAGGAAGACAATGAAAAGAATATTAATCTTAAAACCGGCTGAGTGAGGAACGCGTATCTATCTCTTACATTTACATATATACCTAGGTATATTAGTATCATATTATCTGATTTTGCATATCAGTTACTAGGGAAAACGTCTACCTACTCACACATATATCACCACATGAATAAAGATTAACAAAAAAAAATAAAAATTTCAAATACATAGTGCATCACATAAACATACACAATGATACATATAGATAATCATAATAGTCATTCTATTAAAATGTCATGCCCAAAGTTATTGAACCAAGATGGCACTCTCACAAGTGACAACATGTTATAAAACTGTGTTCAACTCTTCTTGATTCTTATCTTTAATAATAAAGATTTTATATATATATATACACACACACATTTCATTAAAGACGACAAACAAGGTACTGTGATTAAGCTTTTTTATTTAATTTTTCTTGTGTTCGAACAAGTGTTTTCTTTTGTGAACACAATGTGTAGAAACTGTCCAAATGTTCTGTAATTCTGAGCACTTGTATTTTCTACTAGTATGTTTCAGATGCAGTCTGGTAAGTTTGTGTGTGTGTTTAAATGGGTTCTGATAGAGCTGTGGTTGGATAGGTCTAATGTAACTCACTTGGATAGGCATGTAGTAGTGTGACCAATGTAATTATTTATGCATTCAGTTTGATCAGGAACACAGTTCCTTAAGGTGCATTTGAACTTGTAAATAATGCTTGTTCTTTGTAGTTTTGATTTTTCAGGTGTGTTATTTTTTAGGATAAGGTTAGCTGTTTTAATTTTTTTGTAGTAGATAATTTAATTTTTTTGTTCTGGTCAACTGCAGTAGTGTATTTCTTTATGATATTTCTAAGCAAAGATTCATCTTGTTTGTAATTGATGTGCATTTGGCTTTTGTAGAAAATAGATATGTTATTTTTGTCTATATGTTCAGTATATTTATTATTTATTTTGGAAAGAAATAGTCTAATCTGGTGGTCAACGAAGAGCTTAGGAAAACCATTGTTAACTAGAGTCTGTTTTACATTGTTGAGTTCTTTAAGGAAAAGTAGATGAGAGGATGAATTTTCATGTGCTCTCCTTAGGAAGTATTTTTATCACTGCTATTTTGTATCTGAGTGTGCATTCACTCTTAAAATTAAGATGGCAAGTGTTTCTGCCAGTGGGTGTTTTAACAATGAGATGGTAAAAGTGTTGTTACTCTATTCTATGAGAACGTCTAAGAATGGGTGTTTATTTTTTTACCAAGTTTGTAGGTAACGTTAAGACTTTTTTTGCAAATGTGGTTTTGAGATTATCTATTTCTTTTGTATTTGTCACTAAAATAAAAATATCGTCTACATAGTGGACATATATTTTAGGTTTACAGATCTGTTTAAATATCATGTTTTCTCCATGGGACATGTAATAATTGGATAAACTCAGGCCAAGCAAATTTCCCATATGAACACCATTAGTTTGGGTGCAGATGTTGCGATTATGGTCGTACAACGGAACTTTAGTTGTGCATGCATGTAATAATTATTTGAGGATATTTGGTTTGATGGATGGAGGTGGGATAGAATTATTTGTGTACATGGAGTTAAGGAAAATGTCAATAATTTGATTGACGGGGCCGTTTGTGAATAAATTTTCAACATCATGTTAGACTAAGATACCTTGGATTGGTTTTGTACTTTTTAGAATTTGGAGGAATTCATAGGTGGATGTGATGCTGTAATTGGTGAGTAGGTATGGGGTAAAGATGTCATTAAGGAATTTTGATAGCTCGTAGATAGGGGTTGGAATCTGGGAAATGATTGGTTGTAGTGGGTATCCAGGTTTGTGCATTTTTATATTTCTATATAAGTATCTAGGTTGGTTGTCACTGATAATGTTTTGATTTTCAGGGATTATTCAATGTTATGAGCTTGTTGACAGATCTTTTTAGGATCTCCGTGGGATTTCTCTTTAGTTTGGTGAATTTAGTTCAGTCATTGATGATGTTTTGTAATTTTTTATGGTAATCAGATTTATATGTATTAGCTTTGTCAGCTCATCTGATGACAATGTTAGGATTGTTTTTTAGTTCTTTTGCAGAAATTTTTAGTTTAATTGTTAGGATATTTTTATAGTTGTTTTGAGGAGAGCAGTTTCCCAGACCTTCAGCCTTGAGGAGGTCTCTCAGATCTGCATGAATGTCTCAACACGCCTCAACTTCAAACAAAAGAAAAATTAAATAAAGACCTTAATTGCAGTACCTTATCTGTTGTCTTTGATGAAACATGTATAAATGAGGAATTGTTGCCTAAATACACAATATATATATATACAAGGTAACCAAAAAAGTTCTGTCCGTTTTCAAAAGAAAATAGAAAATGCTTCACAGTATGTGTAACTTATATTTAGTCTTCAAAGTAATCACCATCAGCATCCAGCACCTTCTGCAAACATGTCTCCAGCTGTTCAATGCCCTTATGGTAGAACTTGGGGGGTTTTGACGCAAAGAAGTCCGTGAGGGCTTTGCGCAAGTCTGCTACATTGGTGAAGAATTTCCCATGAAGATGATTATCCAGGTAGTGGAAGAGGTCGTAATAGGATGGCACAAGGTCAGGTGAATAAGGTGGATGGCACAAAGTCTCCCACCCAAGTTGCTGTATGTATCCCTGACCACTCACGCAACATGTGGCCTGGCGTTGTCATGGAGGAAAAGCACACCTTTGCAATTCACCAGTGCTGGCTCCTTCTGGTGCAATGCCTGTTGCACACATCAGTTGCTGTCAGTATAGGTCTCCAGTGACCGTTTGGCCCATTGGTAGCAGTTCATAATGAACCACTTGATGACCTGTCCACCAGACACAAAGCATAATCTTGCGTGGGTGCATAGGCTGTCTTGCGGTGTGAGGGACAGCATCCTAAGGAGACAACCAATGTCTGGAACGCTTGGGAGTTTCATACAGAACCCACTTTTCATCACTGGTAAGCACTCGATTGAATAAGGATGCAGTACGGTGGCGAGAAAGCAGCGATATGCAGGCTGCCACTTGTCCCTTGTGGACCTCCAACAGTGTTTGCAGAACACACTTGCTCAGTTTGTTCATCTTACCTAGGCGGTGCAGGTGAAGTCTAACGGTTTCATCAGAAACGTTGAAATGTCTTGCAAGTTCACCCACATTAGACTACTGTCCTCTTCAATGGCCGCCTTCAGGACTCCGTCATTCAAGACCTGTGGTCGTCCACTGTGAGGTTCATCATGGAGAGACAAATCTCCTGACTTGAATTTTTGCATACTTGCAGTATGTTCATCCACAGCACTATCCCCAAATGCTTGACATATGCGGCGACTTGATGCAGCTGTTGATAAACCCACTTTGAAGTCGTAAAGCAAACAGCCCCGAACGAGATCTCTAGACACTTTCATCCTTCTCACAGCTGTCCAGCTTATAACTGATGGCCGGGCACGATGTGCATGTTTTTTATAACGTCTGATGTTCCTACTTCAGGCTGTCCAAATTTGAAAACAATTGCTACACGCATTTCATATATATTTCAACTTTATTCAATGACTAATCAAAAAACGGACAGAACTTTTTTGGTTACCTTGTATGTATATATATATATATATATATATATATATACATATATATATATATATATAGATATCAAGTATGTGATGCAGTTCAATTTACATGACATGAATCATTCATACAAAAAACAGATATTGAAGTTAATGATATAAATAGCAAGAATACATTTTCGCAAACAAATTTAATAAATGACATTAACCCCAACCTGTAAATGAATGTTATGATTCCTGTTTATAAATTCCAGTAGCATAAGGTTTTTTAAAATTTTTTTACGAGTTTTCATCTGTTCCTACAGATATCATCAGGTATAAAAATATATTTGTTTTTTACATCCAGGTCAACGAAAGAATAGGTGTAATCTGAAAGATGTTTTAAGAAATGTGTTATTGTTAAATTGTAAGAAATTTTGGAGTGTGCAGTTGCAATGCTGAGATTGAATTTTTAAATTTTAAGATTGTGCATTTTGTACTAATATGGTAATAAGAAAATTCTTTTGTACTGGTAGGTTTTTCAATCAATGTGGCATGAACTAAATTGTTCAATAAATAGAGGAATGTCACAGTTATTATCCGAAAGTTGCACATTGGATCAATTATTTTAATATCAATATATTAATATAGATATATAAATATTTACTTGACCACCCACTGTGTCAGGTTGTGACACAAGGTCAGTTTTTAATGTCGTGACCCAAGTGTTTTCACTCGGGCCACTGGTCTAAGCTGGTCTTAGCTGGTCATAGCTTGTCCAAGCTGGTCAGAGCTGGTCTAAGCTAGTCATAGCCGTGATACCACCAGCACAGGGACAGGCCCTGTGCCAGGTAAGTATATATACATATATATATATATATGGAGGTGTGTGCTGGGAATTGGATGAAAAAATTAAAAGAAGCTATTTTATTTCATTATATATATATATATATATATATATATATATATATATATATATATATATATATATATATATATATATGTATAACACTATGCATTGTTGAAAGTAGGGACTCCAAAAGAAATTTTGATGTTATTTGATCACATTTATATAAATGCTTTGAACTGAGAAATTTTCAGCACCTCATTGTGTGTGTGTGTGTGTTTGTGTACATTTTACATACACATATATCAAAAGAATATTGCTTTTATTTTTTTTTTACAAAAACATTTAAAATAAATAGTCAGTTTTACATGTCTTCATATTTGAAATTTTGTATCTCTTTCAATTGTTTTAGTATTGCTTGGTAAAGATTCATGACTGAAGTTAAATGTACAGAAATACAAAAACAGACAGAAGGAAGCTTCAGTTTAAAATAGATTTTAGAACAAAAAGTTATTTGCAAAATGTAAGCCAAAACCACATAAAAGTAAAGATAATCTTTATAATTCTTTAATGTGATATCTTTGAGAAATTCAATTATTTTACATAAAAAGCTCTTTAAGAAAAGTATAGAAAGACCTGAAAGAAAGGAAGATAAAAACAGTAATTCTCATGGTAACAGAAAATGTGCAGAAAATCAGTCCTGTTTTTCTTACCTAGGATGTCTTTTTATGGATATCCTTTTCAGAACAATGATAATAAATTCAAATTATAACTGCTTTCCTGATCTTGTAAAAAGTTGTGGAGACAGTACAAAAATGGTAAGATTTCTGCATTCTATTTTCTTTGTTTCTATTTCAGTCAAGAGAACAAACATTTTCAATCAAGGAAACTAATTATTTTAATGATTACAACGAATAAAATTTAAGCAAACTATTATGAAGTAGATATATTGTTATTTTATCAGCAGCTGATTGACTTATAGTGACTACTATTGAATCATATAAAATCATTGCCATCATTTTTTATAGCTTTCTTTGAAAAAGCTGAGATTTCTCAACACAATAACTAACTTGGATTTGATTTATCCTATGCATTTTTTATCTTCCTTTTGTTGATTTTCTACCTGATAGCAGCCATGATTTTTATAGCTGGTGTTTGTCTCTCAGCTTTCAAATGCACAACTGACAAACTCTGTCACACTTAAAAATTTTAAATATATGGTAATTATTTTTTAAAATTTTAGTTTCAATTTTGACATCAAATTGTTTTTTCTTTGTAATGTGATAGTGAACAAAATATATTTTTGTTGCCATCTTGTAAAGACTTCATGTTTGAGTTTTATAAAATAAACTGCAGACCAGCTATAAACTATGACTTGACTGCACAATCATAGCATTAATATTCATTATCTCTCTCTCTCTCTCTCTCTCGCTCTCTCACCTTTATGCAACTGAATCATGATAAAATAACTTTTACTTACCAACAAAAATATTTTGCTTCTATGAGATATAAACCAAGAAACAAAACATTTTTCAAAATTTATCTCTGATAACACTGATGTTTAATGCACATAAGCTATTTATGTAAGACAGTTAATAACAAAATAAAATTTTAGATTTTAATATTAAAGCAACAGCATAGTTAACAAAATGATATAAAATGCAATGTGTGTCAGTACGCACAGACACACTGACCACTTAATTAAATATGCATGAACAAATGCCCTTTTATGCAAATTTCTAATCAGCCAATATTTGGTAGATGTAGGCATTTATACACGGCTATGACAACCTGGTGAATTTCATTTCATGCATGAGTATGGGAAAGAATTGGTGATTTAAGTGGCTTTGAATGTAGTATAGCTGTTGGTGACAGACAGGCAGGTTTGAGTATTTCAAAAACTACTCATCTACTAGGGTTTTCCTTCACAATCAAGTACAGAGTTTACAGGGAATGGTTAGAAAAAGAAAGAAAAATCCAATGAGTGGCAATTCTGTAGGCATTTTTGATGAGAGTTTGGAGGAAACTGGCCAGACTGGTTCAAGCTGATAGAAAAGCAACATTATCTCAAATAACCATTCTTTACAATGGAGGTATACAGAAGAGCATCTCTGAATGCACAACATCAAATTTTGAAGCAGATGGGCCAAACAGCAAAAGACCATAGCACACATAAAAAAATAGTAGCATATTGGTTCATGGAACATAGCCACGAGTTTCCTTTATTAAAGCAGCCTCCAAGTCACTGGATTTTAATTTCATAGTGCACATTTGTGACAAGGTGGAAAGTCAAATTTGAATTGATGTAGAGCCAACCAATCTTGAAGAATTATGTTATTCTATAATAACAATATGGACCCAAATTTGGAAAGAATATCATTGAAATATCATCAAATCTATATAAAGAAAAATTGAGGTGTTTTCAAAGGCAAAAGGGGGTCCAAATTGGTACTAGAAGAGTATATATATGTTTTAAAAACAGCTGCTCCTACTGTCATTATGCATTACTCTTCAAGAATTAATTAAGTTCTCCAAGTTGCTGGTGTATTTCGTATAACGTTAAAATTCCCATCCTTTCTGCTGTGCAATGATGGCCTTAGAAGCAAGATATCTAACTGATTTCAAGTTGGGTTTCAATCCTAGCTTGAAGCAATTGGACATCTAGCTACACTGAGGAGCTGTGGATGACTATATATATATATATATATATATATATATATATATATATATATATGTGTGTGTGTGTGTGTGTGTGTGTGTGTGTGTGTGTGTGTGCGCGTGTGCCATTTTTTTATACCTTAAAAAAATGATGTTTAATTTGTTCAAATCTGTTTTCTTTCTGTGGGTAAAAGTCCTTGTTCATATATATATATATATATATATATATATATATATATATATATATATATGGCTGGTGATAAAACTGGTCCTTGTCTAATCACTGATGTTAAGCAATGCTTGCTTGGGAATACCAGGTGCTGTAAGCTTAGATGTACAGATGGTGTGATGGATAATGTCTTGAAATGAAAAATCAGACAGTGCAGTTTGAATTCCAGTTGAGTTTGTTACATTCACATATGCACAAATACCCTTGGGAAAGGTATGAATCCACCTCTTCTCCTCCAGCTATGGGTTAATTTGCCAGACACACTGGGTCCTATAACTTAGTCTACCACAGAAAGTAATGGCAGCTTACTGTGGGAATTCTTCTGCCAAGTCAATCAAGAATTGAAAAGAGACATGATTGCCCAAGTGTACATCATGCATGGCACCTGAGGAATTTAACATAAGAGCAAATATAAACATTCTGACACAGAAGTGCATAAATATTGCAGTCAATTTCAATAGCTTGGGTAAACTAAATTATATTTCATTGGATGACCTTTAACTCATCATTGTGTTCTGTCAATCATCATGATTTGTTTTCATAGTAAAAATGAAAGTTTTCTTTAAAATATTATTAAGATACTAATACTTGAGGCAACAGAAATGTGGTTCTACAGAAGGAATAGCACAGACCAAACATGTAAGCAGCAATGTTTTAGAGAAAATAGAAACAAAAGGGACGCTTATACTTAGAATCAGAAAGAGACCATTGAAATTTCTAGGACACTATGAGAAAAGAGAGCTTGGAAAAATTTCATACTCACAGGACAGATTGAATGCAAGAGAGAGAGAGAGAGGAAAACAACACATAACTAATCTGGCAAGTTTGAGTAAATGAATGACAGAACAGGGTTTTTTATAGAGACAACATTTATTAAGAGCTACAAAGGACAGGAAATTGTGGAGATCCATTATTGCCAACATCCTATAGGGACATGGCACATAGAAGAAAATTCTTGATTTCTCAACAGAAATTGTTAATATTGTGATGTAAAGAGTGTCATGATTCAAGTACTTATGTAGAAAGTGTTTACAATTCTTTTAACTCTCTATATAAAATGATATATTTAGAAATGCTTTAATTAAAATAATTTAAAATTAAAGTCATGTCACAAAACTGTGATTTTTCAATTTAATTGAAAATAATATTAACTACCACATTATGAAGAGATTTAAAATTGTTTATTAACATTTTCTTTACAAATTAAAGTCTTCTAATTTATCCTTATATACAAAAGAGTGCCTGACTAAAAGTCCTTCCTACAAATGAGTATGGGCCAGGGTAAGAACTTTTCAGCACCCTTACAAAGTCAAAATACTGAATTTTGCAATCATTACAAAAAATATAGAAAAGAGAATTAATAAAAAATCACTTAAAAACCGAAATATCCAGTTCAGTTGCTTGAAGATCATACCATGCATTTAATTTTGTGTTTGAAGATCATACCATGCATTTAATTTTTGGTTGTTTTAGATAATGGATTTTGAAGGAAAAAATATGTTCATGATTATATGTACTCCGTAGAATTGCATATTTGTTATCATTAATCAAAAATGAACTGTACATAAAAATAGAACGAGGTGTAAGACAAGGATATGTCTTCTCACCAGATTTATTCAACCTTTACAGCAAAGCTATCCTTAGGGAGTTGGAGATCATACCAGGATTTATTATCAGCAAGCACAATCTTAACGTAAGATACGCAGATGAAACTGTATTGATTGAGGAAACAGAAAGAAAAATAAAGGATATTCAAGAAAAAATAGTAAAAGAAAGCAAGGAAAAAGGACTAATCATCAATTGTAAGAAGACAGAATGTATGGCTGCTAGTAAGAGAAAAAGGCCCATGATATGAGCTATAAATTGGACATGTCAAAATCAAACAAGTACAGAAGTTTAAATATATGGGAAATGTTTTAACAGGAGATGGAAAGTATGACACAGAAATCCAAATGCACATGAGAATAACAAAAAAAGCCTTCCAAAATCTAAACAAAGTATTAAAAACAGTAAGATTTTGCTAGAAACAAAGAAAAGAGTGTTCAAACTGTTATGTAAAATCAGTCCCCTTATATGGTAGTGAATGCTGAACAATCTTTTCACAGATGAAGAGAAGACTTGAAGCAGCAGAGGTGTGGTTAGATAGGAGGATGCTGAGAGTAACATAGAGGAAAATACTATGTAATATATATATCCTCCTATTTGGTAGTGATTGCTCAGCAGTTTACTCACAGATGAAGAGGAGACTTGAGGCAACAGAGATTTAGTTATACAGAAGGATGCTGAGAATACCAATAAAGCAAATACTATGTAGTAGTGATTGCTGGACAGTTTACTCAAAGATGAAGAGGAGACTTGAGGCAACAGAGAGTTGGTTATACAGAAGGATGCTGAGAATATCATGGACAGATCATGGAACTGTCATTTAGCTGACGTGTTATACCATTTAGCTACAGAGGAAGCATCTGGTTAGCAAGGTCAAATTACTGTTTTGATTTTTCTCAAATGATCATCTCTCCTTGAAGTGTACCTTAAGGTAAAGAAATGACAGTATATATTATGAAATGGATTAAGTTCAACAATTATTTTAATATATTTTCTGTTTATACGTTATTTTTATGCACACACACACATACACACACATGCACACACACACACTTTCTGACTGATTTTGAGATTTAAAAAGACATGTCTGGAAAAATCTAAATGTTGCCACAATTCTAGTTTCTACATTCTAATTTTTGTTTTCTTTTTATTGAGAAAGGAATATTAATTTCTGTCCTAATTTTTAGGATGAGGAGTTATTGTAATTTACATTATTTATATTCAGACTAGTGTCTTCATTTTTGTTGTTATTTGGCCATTGTACCCTCCTCCCTTCTTTAGGTGTCTGCTGATTTGGTTAAACTTTAAAGAATTTTGAACTGAATCCTTTATTTAATCTCCAAGAACACATTTTCTCATTTTACTATGTCTAGGGATAATTTATCTTGTTCTTATTTAGTACTCCTACTGAGTCTAAGTGGATTGAACTCACAATTAATATGTCACCAAATTCACAAACCAATGCTTTAATCCATTAGGCTATTGTCCCGTGGGACAATCCTTAACGTTTATCATTCTGTTTGTGACTTCATTTTCTGTACAAAAAGTTTATCCTGCCACTAAAGGTGATTCTGATCCGTGAACAATAGTGTGTTTGAATTTCATAGTTGTGTTGTCATATCCTGCTATGGCAATAGAAAACAACTTTGAGTGAAATTAACAATAAGGATGCTGCAATTGAGAGGCCTTGAAAAAGAATGCAGTAGAAAGGGAAGTAATATTAATAATGCAGAGGGCTAAAGGTTAATATGGTCCTAATAACAACAAAGATGAGGGCAATAGTCTGGACGTAAATGGAAATATAAATTTTATCAAAAACACATTTCTATCTAGCTTTGTAGAAAGTTATTTCAGTCTGGAATAAGGCCATATTTGTGGAGCTACCAGTGGTTTGAGAAACTCCTTGAACCATAACTGGTGCTATCTACTAATGTTGATGAATATTACATAATGTCAAAATAGAATTATGTGGCATGAATTCTATTTGTATGAAGTAAAAGTCTTTTGTTCTGAGAAGTAAGAAGATTACTCCAAGTGTTTCAAGTCATTAGGCTTGCAAGATTATTGACCAGATAATTGAGTTGGGAGAGTGGTATGGAACCAGCAGAACTAAACAACACTGTTATGTTCAAATAAATCCTTAAAGGAAGTCTTCATGTAATTGAGTTATTACTGTCCTTTCCTTCACTATGATATAAGTTGAAATCTCTTAATTTATTCTGGCACATGTAAACTGAAATGTAAAATTTTATCATCAATAATCTTTTCTAAATTACTCAGGACTCAAAGTATATTAAAATAGAAATTTAAGTAAAAAAAAAATTATTCAAATTTGAGATCTTCAAATCTATTCAATTAATTATATCTAACAGAACTTATCCAATTTATAAATGAGATTTTCTTTCCTGTTATCTTTGATAATATATTGTTTCTATCACACCTTGGCCTTGTGGAAAGAAATTACATGCTGCATTTAATTTTGAGGTTAGCAAACAGAAAATTCAGGTACCATATATACTTGTGTATAGGTCGCACCAGTAGATAGGTCAGACACTTAGTTTGGGGTTGTCAAAGTGGGTATCTGTGTTGGATTCACAGATAAGTCACACTATAATCTTGGGGGGGGGGTTTAATATAACTAGTATTTGTTAAATAATATTTCTGAAACTCCAAGCTCTCTTTCTGCAGATTTGCTTCCATGTTCTTCTGCATAATCCACCACTTTCAACTTAAAACCTACTTTATAACTCCTTCACTTACTCATGATTAGGGTTTGCAATTATTCAAATTTGAAAACTACCGACACCAATAAAATCAGGGTGAATCAAGTTTTTGTATACCAGTAAATGACTACCCTACACTGAATAACTGAAAGTGAAATTGTGATTGGTTGTAATTGTATGGTATTTACTTATTGAGTGCGAGCTGCTCTGTTTAGACAAAAATTTGGATACCAGTAATCGCTTCAGTCTTATAATCACTTGAAAATAAGTCATCCATTGTGAATCAGATGATAAATCATAAATATGAGCAGGGCAGATTGAGTGCTTTTATTTGATATGTGATGTGGAGTTATCATTTACAGTTGGACTAATGTATTCAACTCTGTTGTTGTTACTACAGCCGTTGCATCTTCTAGCCTTCTTTAGATATCTGCTGATGCAGGTAACCTTCAGAGAATTTTAAACTGGATCTATTATTCAATCAACTGAAGAAATTGCCTTCATTCCACTGTCTATGTCTAGGAATACCTCATTTTGTATTAAAAATATATTAAAAAATATTGCACATTTTAAACATTTTAAGTCAATTCAGATTTCCTTACAATTACTCAAACTTTTATTCAGGTGCTAATTGAATTAATAAGAAAATAAATTAAGAAGATTTTTCATGATATGGAACTGACTTTAAAGATTTTAAAAATCATTCAGTATGAACTGGATCTGATTTACTAAGCTTTGTTTTAACTACCAGAAAATTAGTTGAATGAGTCCAAATGTAATACAATTGGTTGTTTTAAGATGGCAGCCCCAAAATCCAATCTCTCACACACAAACCTTGGAGATTGGCATAGCATGATCGTATTAAATATATTGTCTACATCTAAGTATATCAATAAATCAGAACAACTTTTATTTTACAACTGAGTAGAAATGCTAGATGATGCCATATTTCAGGAAATATTTAACATTCATTGATCAAGCAATGTTACTATTGATTGAAATTTATAAAAATCTTTCTTTTAAAACAGTTTTAAAAATAAAAAAAGAGAAAATTTTCAAAGAACTACAAAGGACAGGAAATTGAGGAGAGTTATGATTGCCAACATTCCAAAGGGACACAGCACATAGAAGAAAACAATTTTTTCAGGATTATTAGACTTCTAATGTTCAGTTATTGCTCTTTCTAATATAGATAGTAGTTTGCTTTTAAACCGGTGCCTGTACTAACCAGCCCAAGGATTGAACTCACAATTACTAGACATTAGCCTATATGATTTAAGTGTTGGTTTGTAAATTTGGTGATATATTTATTGTTAGTTCAATACTTGGCATATGTAGTAAAGACTTAGACTCTGTTGAAATAGAGAAAACAATAACTGTGAAGTAGTATATGAGAACAAGATGAGATATCTCTAGACATGGATGGTGAAATAAGAACAAGGTGGGATATTCTTAGACATGGATGGTGAAATAATTACAAGATGAGATATCTCTAGACATGGATGGTGAAATAATTACAAGATGAGATATTTCTAGACATGGATGGTGAAATAAAAATGAGGTGAGATATCCCTAGACTGTAAAATAAGAATAAACCTCATAAAGATTAAATAAAAAGTTCAGTTTTAATTTCCCTGAATGTTACTCAGATTGTCAGAAGAATGCACAATGGCCAAAGTTGTGTGATAATAATAACAAAGATGAGGACATTAGCCTAACTGTAAATAATATAAATAAGTTTTTTGGTTGATTGATTCTTCAGCCTCCAATAAATGTAATCCATGAGAATAATGGAAAATACTTTCTCCAGAAACAACTAAAATAGCAATAGAAATTGTTAATTAATGTACATATTGAACTCATCTATTCCACTTGTATGAGGTACACCAAGTCTCCAAGTGATTCCATAACATATCAAATCATGGGAGAGCACCTATGCTATGCAAAGAAAACCACATGTTGAAATTCATGATAGTTCAACTTATACACCTGATTGACTGGCTGATATTTGGAGAAGGAGGTTTCCTTTATTTTCATGGATTACAATTGATGAAGGCTGAAGAATGGATCTGATAAAATGTTGAGTAAATAACAGAAACTATACAAATAAGAGATTTCCATTATTTCCAGAGAAATTAAAATATTTTTTTTCTGATTGCAATGCACAACATACAGATTGAGTGCCGAAACTTGTTTATACAAGTTTTTATTGACAGTTAACCTCAATTATTTCCCCTTCAATCAGAAATATTTATTTTTTTTAGTACTGAAAATAACTAAAGACAAGATGAGATATGTAATAATAAAGTTTGTAATAATAAAAAAAATGAAGCCAAGTTCAAATATAGTCAGTTAAAAAAAAGGATGATGTCTCCTGTCTTTCAGTCAACATGCATTTTATCATGCTGACACAACCCCAGCAGTGGCAAGGCTGCTAGGGGATGGGTGTTTTATCAAGTCACCATTTACAGATAGATTGCCAATCAAGCTTCTATCTATCCATTAGCAGAACTAGTGACTGCTTCTAAAACAGTTTTGTCCACCCAATTTCAGTCACAAGACTTGGGTGAACCCATGGTATGGTTTTCATTCACTCGCCAACAGTGTCACATGAAGGGATCGTCTAACAAGGATGATCTTATCAAGAAATGAACTTCTTCATTAATCAGCCATGATGAGATTTAAACCATTAGCATTCAACACTCACAAAGAAACCCTGTAAACATCGACTCTTAAAGTCTCACTGTTTGTCTTTAAAGTCTCGCATGATTTCCTGCACTATTTGCCATGATGTTATCATATATTATGGCAGAGTATACATGGAGCTGGTTGAACATTCAGAGCTAATATCTATGGGCTGGGTTTGAGCTTATTAAATGCTAAAGGGCTAAACCTAGATCTCATAGTACAGAGTACTAATGCTTAAAAAATTTGGACCATATGTCCACTGCCAGTATTAAAATACAGTTGCAGATATTGGGTCATTTTTTTCTCTAACCACAAGAACTTGTTGTATCACTGTATATGCAATCATCAGAATTACTGTAAGATTTAATGTATGTTTCATAAGTCCTACCCATGATATTAGAGTTTATTTTAATTGCTATTTTTTTTTGTGTGGATGAATATGAAAATTAATTAAAACAAGTGAACAGATTGTTTAAATTTCTAACCAGACTGATTTTAATGGATTAAAAATTTAGGAAACTTGTTACAATAAAAATACTAAAAGAAATACCAACTATGCCTCAAGATTATCAGATATATCTGAAATTTCATCTCTTTAGATTATTCATTGCAAACTTTATAATATACACTGACAAATATTGTATACTTTAAGGATTGTTTGGAAGATTAAAATGATTGACAAATTGCTTTGAAAAGAATTTATATTTATTAAAAAATTAGACATCCTGTTTCCTGATTAATTTCTGGTAACAATGCTTACTAGGCTGGCTGAACAAAAACTCAAAGTTCCCAATCTTCAAGTTTTTCTTCAGTTTTAACTAAAATCTATAGAGACAGAGGAGGAAAAATGCAGAAGGGAATGAAACATAACAAGCAAACAAACCACACTGAATGATTTAATGAATGAGTAATTTTATTTTCAACTCATTGAACACAATTCTTCTTCTGTTGTTTTCATCAAAAGAATTTTGTAATCCTCTTGCAATTGACAGATCCAGTTTAAAAACAAACCAAACAAGTACTCTTCAAGTGAAAAAAAGAAAAACAACAAAAATAACTCATTAACAAATAACATTTTAATTGGGTTCCAGGGAGGCAAATCATTTAAGTCAATTCCGGTTTCCTTACAATTACTCAAACTTTGGTTCAAGTGCTAATTGAATTAATAAGAAAATAAATTGAGATTTTTCATGACATGGAACTGATTTAAGGATTTTTAAAATTATTCAGTATGAACTGGATCTTGTAGCAGAACACACAAGCCTGGGTTTAATCAGATGGTGCCCACTAACATTTAAAAATAAACACAATGATCTGACAGGTCAAAAACAAAGACAACAAAAATGAGGAATTCAAATAAATATGCCAAAATTTATTCTTGGCAAATACAAAATACAATTCCAAGAAAGAAAATGTGAAAGGTAGATTTTTAAAAGATTTCCAGAGAAATCACACAAAAAGCTGTGGTTGGGAACTGGAAATCTAGTAATAAGAAATGTTCATTTGTCATGTGCTAAAACAGATTGGAAAAAAAACTTTATGTAGTTCTACTGACAAGGAAACTGTAAAGATTCATATATTACACAAAGCCAGTATTGTATACACAGGAGATAAACAGATAGGATGATATGTGTAGAATACTGACTGGAAGAGTTGAGACACACACAGTATATACCCAGAACTGTTGATGGACAAAAGAATCAGTTGACATATGCAGAAGGTAACTGGAACAATCAATGTTCAAGAAAGGTAAGCTGAGTCAGTTGACATGTGCAACAGTCGCTGTTCAAAAAAGGTAAGCTGAGTGCGCAGGAAAGAATGGTGTATGCCAATGGCCATAGCTGGGCATAAAATATGCCACTGTGCTCTGGAGAATAATGGTCTACATCAAGGATGATTGTTTGCATATAAGATGCTGATAAACTGAGGAGAAGATTGGTATGTGACAGGAATGATTGCTATGTCTAGAAAATGCTAAAACACATCAGTTAATGGGGCTGCTATTGAACTCAGAAGATACTGGAACAACTGGTTGTGCACTAAGGATGCTAGAACCATTAACAAGTGCTGAAAAATACTGGAATGAGTGGTTGTGCACTGGCTCATGTAGTTGGAGGGAAGAACTTAAATTTGCCCTTAAAAGGACAAATGGTAATTGCACACCATGTAATCAGGGAAAAGACAGGAAAGGATTCTGACTGTTTGGGTATAGAACATCCACTATGACAATAGATTTCACCCATAACCAGGCAGACCATGAGCTGCATATAGGTTCGACTGAAATGGCAGGACCTCATGGAGTTGACCACTGCACAGGATCATGCAGCAACATAGTTAGAGATGACCTACTTCTAAAGGCAGTGAAACACATAGTAACCCAGCAAAAAAAATAAAAAATAGGAACCGTAAAAGATTTCTATTGAGGATATGGGAAGAGGCATCATACTGTTCCAAAGAAGAGGGGTCACTATACAACCTAAAGTTCTCTCACTAGTGAAAAGTGCTCAACTGCACAAGCAGGGTCACCGTATAGCAAACCCATCCACTGAAGAGACAATTTTTGGCTGTTGATTTTTTGTTTTAAGAGGTTTTACAACATAAGCTGTATTTCATCTTGTCATAATAAAAAAATATCAAATTACTTGAGGTTACAAATTATACTATGACAAGGACAGAGGTAGTATTTATATTATGTAACTATAATCAAATATCTTAAAAAATTATGTAGTGAATTATTAAATTTAAATAACTGTTTAAGGTTACATAAAAAAATGGTTTTACAGAGTAGCAGGATGCTATGACAAAAGGGCAAGGTCATGAGAAAGAGATCATCAGCCATGATGAAATAAACAGAGTAGTGAGTGACTTTGATAATATGATGTACTAAGCTTTGGTTTAACTATCAGATAAATTAGTCGAATGAGTCCAAGTATAATACAATTGGTTAAGATGGCAGCCCCTAAATCCCATCTTTTGCACACAAACTTGGGAGATTTGCATAATATAATCATCCTAAATATATTTGAATTTATATCAATAAATCAGAACAACTTTTATTTTACAACTGAGTAGAAATGCCTATGCAAATGGTGAGATTAGATGCTTTCAAGTTTCAGGAAATATTTAACATTCATTGATCAAGCAATGTTACTATTGATTGAAATTTATAAAAATCTTTCTTTTAAAACAGTTTTAAAAATAAAAAAAGAGAAAATTTTCAAAGAACTACAAAGGACAGGAAATTGAGGAGAGTTATGATTGCCAACATTCCAAAGGGACACAGCACATAGAAGAAAACAATTTTTTCAGGATTATTAGACTTCTAATGTTCAGTTATTGCTCTTTCTAATATAGATGGTAGTTTGCTTTTAAACCGGTGCCTGTACTAACCAGCCCAAGGATTGAACTCACAATTACTAGACATTAGCCTATATGATTTAAGTGTTGGTTTGTAAATTTGGTGATATATTTATTGTTAGTTCAATACTTGGCATATGTAGTAAAGACTTAGACTCTGTTGAAATAGAGAAAACAATAACTGTGAAGTAGTATATGAGAACAAGATGAGATATCTCTAGACATGGATGGTGAAATAAGAACAAGGTGGGATATCCTTAGACATGGATGGTGAAATAATTACAAGATGTTCATGTTCAATTATTGCTCTTCCTCCTATTTAGATTTTCCTTCTAAATCTTTGTCTAAATTAGTGTAGAAAGTTATCTTTACTTCCATTTACATGCCCAACATGTGTTTGTTCTTGTAGATAGAAGTGTTCAAGTGATGGTTTTTTTGCTATTTGGTGAAGTTCTTTGTTATTCTGTAGTACCAGTATACAGGGTCTGATGAAGGATCATCTTCTTTAAGACCTGAGGTATTTTTAATCATTTATCTAAGCAAACGGTTGTATATAGATGATAGGCATTTCCGAACTAGTTGAAAACCATGCATTGGCATTCATATGAGAGTTTAGATCTGGCAAAGCTATTTAAGAACATGGCTTGAATTCTCATGCTAATACTTTAGCTTTACAGCATTATGCAGTGTTGGACAAAAGTATTTCCTGTGTTCAATTTTCTTATCTCTTATACTAAATCTGTTATAACTGTTTGATACACTGAGGTATTTGAAGTGTTAAGAATTTATTAATTCAACTTCCTGAATATTAAAAAAAAAAAAAAAAAAAAATTTATGATGGATTCACAATATATGTGATCACTACTTTCATTCCAATCTGAGATCATAGAGAATGATTCTTCCTTACAATGACCAGTATAGTATTGGTTAAATTAAATTGCAGTTTCAATAGTTATTTTTGAGGATTTGGAATGGTAGATACAGTAGAGAGAACTAAAGAAAGAAAAATGTAGTGTTTTGTGTTCTTGATGATAACCCTATAGGAATCATGAACATTTGATATATAAATGAAAAGACGGAAGCCAAATTTAATGTGAAAAGCAAATTTCTTTTTGAAATAGTTTGGCATTTTGTTAACAGGAACAAACAAACATGACAATGTATCTAAAAACTAATGTTTTTGTATCAGAGAAGAAAAAGGTGCTGTAATGCACCAGATAAATGTATTAGGTCAAATAGGAGAGAAGGCTGAAAATTCTTGCCTGAACTCAGTTCCCAAAATCTAAGCAAACATAAATGTTTTCTTGGAAAGGCCTTTCACCACCCACTTCATATTCTGTTACTATAAAATCTAGCCTACAAAATGCAATGAAAGTTATCTTAGTATGATAAGTACTAATATAACTTTCATATTCCTACATAAGAAGTATGTAGTATAATCATTATAAAAATTATTTTTTTTAAAATATCATATCACTTCAATACGTAAATTATCAAGACTTTCCACAGATTCCTCTTTATTATCTATGAATTTCAATGAATTCTTGGGAAAGATAGTTAAATGTTTTTCATTCCCATGGTTTGGAATTCAGTTATTCCTCCTCTTAGAATGAATACCAACATAGGCTAGGGAACATAGTCTTCCCTGCTATTTAGCCCATAGCTTGGGAGAAAAGAGATTGATTCATGCATTTTCCAAATGCATTATTGCAAGAGAAAACACAAAAGACTAGTCTGGCATTTCCAATCAACGCATGGATTCCAATTTCTTTGCCAATATCCATTGCACTATTCACACATCCAAGATGAGAATATTATACTGAATGCATGAGTAGCAATAAAATATTGCTACTCATGCATTCAGTATAATATTCTTCTGAAGAGTGGGGAGAAAATTTAGTTATCAAAATAGAAAATCTTCACAAAACTAAACTTTGACAAGCAGAACTGCCAGCCAGACAATTATTTTTTCCAAAAAAATAGTTTATTTGATTATGAATTCTAATTAAATATTCATCAGAGGAAATTATTTGAATAAGATTCAAGATGCTTATTTTATTTGAATTTTTTCATTGGCCTTATTCAAACTTTATTTAAATTCTTGTAAATATTTAAAGGAAAAAAGAAGGTCTAGGTTTTCAATTAGCCTCTAATTAAATCATCTTTAAGATTCTGATGAAAGTGCCAGAAGGTTTTTTCTTAGTATGGTTTATCATATAAAATAAATGATAAAACCATGTTATTTTTACTTTTACACTTTACTGGTATGTACTTCCTATCGCTTACATTAAGTGTAATCTGTTTTGTTTTTAATAAACATTTAAAAAGTTTATTGAACATAGGATTTTAGTCCTTAAAAACTGAATCCTTAAGCTAAATAGATCTACTCACTGAAATACTCTACTGCAAGCTAAGGATGCCAATTGAACTGTTACTTTTTATCCTCTAAATCAGCATTTCTCAACATTTTTACCTTGTGCCAGTCTCAGAGAATCCATGCATAAAAAATTTCTATTTCCCATTACTAATATCTATCTCTTTTATACTTTTATCATAGTTCATGTGTTAAACATAATATATGGACACTTGTCCTGTAACTGAGTGTGTCACTCAATGATATATGAATCCACCATATACATGTTCTGCCCACTAACCAGTGAAGGCAGTTTCACACTGACGCCATACAGACATTACTAAATACATTCCCTATGATTATTATAATTTTAAATAATATTAGAGGTTGAAGCCTTTATTAAGGATTAAATATAAAATTAAACAAAAATTACTCAAAAATTCATTAGCTATTTATCATTGTTTCTTGCAGAACACGAAGGAACATCAGTTGAAAAAAAGCATGCATTCCTAGATAAGTGGGGGATTAGCTTTTCTTTGCTGTAAGGCCTATCATGACTGATCTGTCAAAAGTACACTGAGCCTATATTTGGTTTTCCTAAATTAAAAAGAATGCAGGTTCAATCCCTGCCTAGAGGCACATTTTCTTTGGTAAGATTTTTCATTCCCCAGATAAGTGTCAATTATACAGTTTAAAATTAAATAAAAAAAGAAACAATTTTTTTTAATCGAGTTCACCCAAAGCAAGACAGCAAAGCCACTAAGACACAAGAGGTGTGGAAGAGTTAGTAACAGAAACATTGTTACAGAACAGAACAGTAGATAGTGACTGACATTGCATTTAAACTTTTGAACATTAAAGTTGGCTAAAAGCAAGAAGCTAGTAGAGAGTACCACAAGTGAGAAGTGTGATAGAAAAAACTGTTAGTTCTAGCCAACTCAACTGTTAATTGGTGAGACCCCATCGCCAGTCTAGTACTGTGCTTAAATTCAAAATATCTAGGCACCATAGCAAAGAGCTCATCCAAACAATTACCATGAAATTATTTATAGAAAAAGCACAAGGAGGCAACCTTATAGTGGTGGGAAGTGTCTGAAGCCAAGCCACCAGATGAGGATCAATAATATTGCTGATTCTTTTCTGAATTTTATCAAAGAGCTCAAGGTAAATAGCAGGAGCACTAGATCATATGTGACAGCAGTATTCTAAGAATGAGTGAATGGTAGACTTACAGATATGTTTGATACATTCTGGAGATAAAAATTGCCTAACATAACACACTGAACCAACTTTCTTAGCAAGCTGGCCTTACAATGGATTCAATATAGTCTTTCCACTTCATGTCAGTGGAGAATGTTATCCAGCCACTAAATGTTATATTTATTATAATAAAACTTAAAGACATTTTTAAGAATATTTAGAATTGTTACTGTAAGAGAAAAAAAAAGGCAGTTGAATAATAGTACCCATCAAGCTGTGATAAGGTGTATTCATCTGTGAAATTAGTAACATTTTAAAATCATCTGCTTTCTATTACTGTTGATGTGAGTGACTGCAAGCAGGTAAGAGAGACTAACAGCTAACAGCTATTAATAGGCAGGGAAAAGAAAAGAAAAATGACCGCTTTTTTGCATTTGAAAGAGGAACAAGGCAGCAGGCATGAAAAACTGTAAAACAAAGACGTTGACAGTCATATGTCATCATTATCAGAAATTACAATAAACTCGAGATAATTTTTAACTGAATTTGTTTGAATTCCCAAATTGATATTTAAAAGGTTAAATACAAGGTAACAAATTAGAATCATCAGAGAGACAAAAGATACATACCAAACATAATAATTTATATCAAAGTAATAGAAATTTATGGTTATAATAGATTGTCAATTAAATGAAATACTTAATAGAAGATACAATTTAGTTTTTAGTTTTAATGTAATGCAGGAACTTTTGAAAAGTATCAATAATATATGTAAAAATCAACTAGATAAGTTGATTTTATCATCTGTTGCTTATAAACAACAAAGCTAACTTAATTTTTAATAAATCCAATTATGTTACTGAACTTAGTGACAATTACAGATTGATGTCAGTAATAATGGTGCATCTGATTAAATAATATCAAGTTGTCAGAACCAAGCAGATATTTTGTAAACTATCAATAAAGAAAAGGAGAGAACACAAAAATTCACAGAGATGTTCTTGTCTTGGAGAGTTGATTAAAGAAAAATAACTGAAACTGAGCTATCCAGAAAAGGTGTGGTATGTAGAACTAGAACAATCTACCCTGGGGGATAAAACAAAGGTTTCAGTTTGAAATTCCAATGTATATCACTTGAAGAAAGCTGGAGCAGCCATTGGGCTGAAACATTGTGAATTTGACAATAAAGATGAGGGTAACATTCTGAACAACATAAATAATTACAATACCTCATCTCAGAAACATAGACATTAATGTTTTGTTTATTCTTTCAAAAATCTCTGCCTAAATTATTTATTATTTATTTAATTAGGGAAGATGAACACAAATTATTTGATTTAGTAAATGTATTAGTCAATTTTTATTTAGCTGAGTTTTAAGCAAATAGGAGATTAGTTTTGCACTAAATTTTTCTGATAAATTTATAAAAAAGTATTAACACCAAGATTTTATTTTTTCCCATTTTTATTACCATTTTTTCACTTCTCTATAAAGACTAGAGAAACCTTAATTGAAGTGACCAATCTGAGCTTAGAAATCAAATTGAAAATCATATCGCTTCAAAGTTAATAAATTTCAAGTAAGCCATCTACAAAGCTACTTGGTTCATTCTTTTTAAAAATACCTAAGAACTATTGCTTCTTTTGAAGTCTCAATATATGAATTACCAAACAAAAAAAAAAAAAAAAATTATCACAAAATCTATTATAAAAAGAATGAGACAGCCAAAGGGAATAGTCTTTAATGAAAGTGAAGACTATTATCAATATCAATGAAAAACTACATTACTTTTTTGACAGTGGTGTGGTAGGAGAACATTTTTTAAATGTTTTTATTCATATTTTCTCCCTTTTATGTATATATTATTTGAGACATTTTTTAAAAAATATTCTCTGGAAAAATATTTAGAATAATTCTAAACTGAGAGAAATCTCATCATGGTTTTTACCTTCCATTTATTTTAATGGTTGGAAATTGTAGATAATCTATATATGAATGAAACCTGTTAAAAAAAAAGTGGATGAAGCATTTGTGATTTCAATATTAAAATTTGTTGACTGCTGTGAAAGTGATCAGTTGATAAATCCATGAATTTATTTTTCCAATTAGGAATAAATGGCATCTTTCGTAGGAAGCAAAATGAATAGAAAACAGTCTTGTCTGCTTTTTCATTTGATAGTTTATTTTATTCAATACTATGACAAAGCTTAATGAATTATATAGTGTTGATAGTCACCTGCTTTGTGGTGAAAATTAACTTATTTGTTAGGAGCCTAATATTATGAGATGAAGTGCATTTTTCATTAAATTGAATTCAAAAGTTACTTATTAAAATAAAAGTATAATGACATTGCTGTGGATAATTTAGACTTTTTATTGAGGCAATTTTCCATACTTCATTATAAGAAACTTTTTGAATAAATAAATAATTTTCTAGTTAATTGTTGCTTCAAAATTCAATATCTTCAAAAGATAAAATAAAATGAAATTAGAAAATGACTCTTGAAATATTTTGTATAATAGCAAATTAACTGATGACATGAGAAATACTTTCTAATTTGATCCAATATTTAAACAAATTTTTGTTTTTTTTGGAGATTAAAAATATTAATGCAATTATTAATAAAAAAAATATTATAATCATTAATGAGTAAATAGAAAAGTTGCTCAGTTTTTTATTTCTGTGTAAAAAATGTCACAAGCAAAGCAATAAAGTCATTAAGATATAAAGATATAAGGAGTTACTGAGTGTCAGAAAATATGAGCAAAAAACACTATTAAGGAGAGAGAACAATAAAAGAAAAGGAATTAAAAAGACAGAAAATAATGATTGGTACTATATTTAAATTTTTGAAGATCAAAGTTGACTGGAAAGCTGAAATAGAGATCCACAAATAAGAGGTGTGAGAGAAGAAACTATTAACATAGAACTTATGGCTAAATCTAGTCATTTCAACTGTAAAATGATGAGACCTTGCTGTCAGTCTAGTACTATGCTTAAATTCATAAAGTCTAGGTAAATACTATAGAGGAAAGTTTGTCATAGTGAGAAGTGTAGAAGAAGAAACTATTAGCTTACAGTTACATCCATCAATTTCAACAATGAACTCATGAGAACTAGAAAGTGCAAAAGTGAGTGAAGCCAAGATATCAGGTCAGAACCAGTAACATTGCTGATTTTTCTTTGGATTTTTATCAAGAATCTCTAAATATATGGCAAGAGCACTAGAGACCATAGTAACAACAATATTCGAAGCAAGGATAAGTGGTATACTTATAAATATGTAAGTTAGATTCTGACAAGAAAAACTGTCTAACATGACAAAGTGATCCAACTTTCCAAACAACTGATTCAATATAATCACTCCACTTCATGTTAGTGGAAAATGTTAGTCTGAGAAAGTGCAATGAGTCACTTTTCTGGAGGTTAGCCTCAGCCATGAAAAAGAAAACTTCCAAAAGAAACTCAGAAGCAATAGCGGTAAACATTGAAGATTAGTTTCATGAAAAGCTTCAAAATAAGGAGATTTACAGGAAAATAGATAAGGGTCTGTTTATCATGAATTAGATTAAAGAAAAAGTAATACCATAATTTATGGATGTGTATGTATGTGCTGTCATTTGTTGCACGAATTCTAGCATTAAGATATAATATATAACTTTTGGATTTTTTGCAGTAAAACATTCCTTGCATTGAATGTGAAAATTATGAGTTTTAAATAAATGTGAAAAAGTAATAAAAATTTTAAAAAAATAGAAGTCATTAAATAAATTGTCTAAAATTAATATTACAAATGAATAATTTTAAACTAAAGCTTTTACATAGAAATAAGTTGAGTAATTTGCATAAATATATTGAATGACTAAATTTTAAGAAGTCAAGAGATTAAGATTAATATTTCTCATAGAAAACAGAGCAAAGGAACAAAGATGATAAAGAGAATATAATTACATAAAAATATATTTGTAAAAATATTAAAGAGCAAAAGGATTTGAAGAGAAATCTGATTACATCTTTGCTGTTTTGTTTATTAATGATATATTTTGATATTGTCTTTTCAATGGGTTCCTGCATAAATGTCAGACACTGGCATGCAAGTTGGGGAATTTCAATTTCACTATGTGGTAAGTGAATTGCTGACGTGAGTAACTCTCCATTCTAAATAAGAGAGTTCTTTAAGTTAATCATTGTCTACATAAATGTCAGACACAGGCTAGTAAGCTAAAGCATGCCACTTATAGATTGTCCAACATTTACTTCCATTACCAGCCTCCTCACAGTCGAAGAAGGGTTCTTGAAGCAACAGAAAGGTGGTTCTGCAGAAGGATGCTAAGAATACTATGGACTGAACTTATGAGCAGCAACAAAGTTTTAGTGAAAATGGAAAAAAGGACAATTATACTTAACATTAGAATTAGATAGTTGAAGTTTCTACAACATATAATGAAGAAAGAGAGCTTGGAAAATTTGATCATCACAGGATGAAGGCAAGAGAGACAGAAGAAAACAATGCATATTACCTAGCGAGCTTGAGTAAATGGATGGTGGAACAAGGTTCAGAAGAAATGACAAAAAGAAAAAAAATTATTAAAGGACAAGAAATTGTGGAGAGCCATGATCGCTAATGCCCTGAAGGGTTACTGCACATAGAAGAAGCAGTTATGAACATGACTAAATTACCTTTTATTCTTTATGAGAGACAGATGTTAGTTTTCATCAGCCAATTACTATATAAATGTTAGAGTAGTTAGTAATTAAGGGGTATTCCTGATAGATAACCTTTTTGAGTCAGTCTTTGTAATTATAGTGCTCAATACCAAGAGATAAAGCATTAATAGTGATAAATAAAATTTAAACTGCTGTAAAGTTGCCTCCTTTATATTTACAGATCCTTGATATAATCCAAAGAAAAATCAGCAATATTATTAGTCCTGATCTGGCATCTTGACTTCAGTCCTTTTCCCACTGCTGTAAAGTTGGCACCCTGTGCCTTTTCTATAAATACTTTTATGGTAATTATCCGAATGAGCTCTTCGCTATGGTAAATAGAGTAACTTTACCATGCCCTCTTTATGAGAAATAGCTGTGAGTTTTAATTAAGCACTGGCTATATAGATATCAGAGACTGGCTTGTAAGTTGCAACATATCAATTATAGATTGGTAAGTTACTGACATGAGTAACTTACATGACAGATAGATTATAGCTTTAATCATTGTCTACATATATGTCAAAGACTGGCTTGTAAGTTTGAACATGTCAATTATTACTTGGTGTGTAAGTTACTACAATGAATAACTTTACCCTTTATTTTTTACTGACTTGAGTAACTTTGCTGTCAACTGTTTGTGACAGAAACCTCTTTGTGTTAATTATTGTCTATACAAATATCAGAAAATATTTGGTAAGTTTGAGTATGTCAATTATTGCTTAGTTTTTAAGTTATTGAAAGGATTAACTTTGTCCTCTACTTATTATGTGAAATAGCTTTTAGTTTTAATCAATCATTGTCTATATAAATGTCAGAGACTGGGTTGTCAGTTGGAGTATGTTTATCATAGATTAGTAAACAAATTGGAGATACCAAAATCAAACTATTATAAAAATTTAAATATCTGGGAAGTATTTTAACAGATGGTAGAAAGTGTGACACTGAAATCTGAAGGCGTAATGGGATAGCCAAAGATGCATACCAACGGAAAGTTAAGCCGAGTATTAAGAAATAGAAACTCTTTACAAGAAACAAGTAAAAGAGTACTAAAATGTTTCATGATATCAATTCTCCTATATGGCATTGAATGCTGGCTAACTTCCTCAAAGATGAATAAGAGACTTGAGACAACAGAAATGTGTTTCTACAAAAGGATGCTGAGGATACCATGGACTGAACATGTGAGCAATGACAAAGTTTTAGAGAAAATGAAAACAAAAAGGAAACTTATACTTAACATCAGGAAGAGATAGTTGAAATTTCTATGTCACATAATGAGGAAAGATGGCTTGGAAAATCTGATACTCACATGACAGAATGAAGACAAGACGAAAAGAAGAAAAAATGCATAACATACTTAGTGAGCTGGAGTAAACTGATGATGGAATAAGGTTTAGGAGAAATAACAAAAAGAAAAAATCATTAAGAGCTATATTGGATAGGAAATTGTGGAGAGCCATGATCAACTACAAACCTGAAAGAACACAGCCCATAGAAGTAAGTAAGTAATTTAACCATCCACTTTTTATAAGAGTTATCACTTAGTGTTAAAAAATCAGTCTCTCTCTCTCTCTCTCTCTCTCTCTCTCTCATTTATATAGATAGTTTTGTAAATTAGTGTTAGTAAGTTATAGACATCAGCAAGACAGATCTGAGATTCAATTAATCACTAACTACATAAATATCAGAAGCTGTCTTGTAAAATGGAGCCACTACATGGTTAGTAATTTACTGACATGAATAACTTTGTTGTTCTCTCAAGATATGTTTTAGTTTTAATCAGTTTTTGTCAGCATATATTTGAGAACTGGTTTGTAAGTTGGTGCAGCTACCTTAATAACGGGTTAGTAAGTTAGTGAGATGTGTATTATTGCCGTCTATCCACTCTTTATGAAAAAACTTTCTCAGTTTTAATCAATCATTGTCTACATAAATATCAGAGACAGGGTTGTTAATTTGGAGCCTGTCAATTATTGCCTAGTTAGTAACTGACTGAAATGAGTAACTTTGCTATTATCAGTTTATGAGAGACAGTTCTTAATCTTAATTAGTCATTTTCTATATAAATTTTACAATCTGGTTTGCAGATTGGAGTTTGTCAATGTCTATTTCTATTCAAATCAAAAATGTAATTTTCTTTTATGAGGGACTATGCAAGCTAGCTGGCTGCATAAGGCAAGAGACAACCAGGAAAAATGAAAAATCCGGAATGGTGGACACTACTTAAATAAAAAGAGATTCCACATCTTTCAATATGGTTAGCACACATTAGGAAGGCAATAGAATCACTTCACTGAAACATTGTGATAATGCTAAAGAAATACAAAGAATGAGTTCAATTGTCTTGAACAACTCTTGGAATGATAATGACTCTTCTTAAAATTATAAAAGGTAGGCATAGAATGGATTGACTAAAACATTGTGATAACATGAAAAGCAATACAAAGAATGTGTTCAATAGTCTGCTCAACTCTTGGAAGGATAATGACTTTTCTTAAAATTATAAAAGGTAGGCATAGAATGGATTGACTAAAACATTGTGATAACATGAAAAACAATACAAAGAATGTGTTCAATAGTCTGGATAACTCTTGGATTTGATAATGACGTTTCTTAAAATTATAAAAGGTAGGCATAGAATAGATTGACTAAAACATTGTGATATCATGAAAAGCAATACAAAGAAAGTGTTCAAAAGTCTGGACAACTCTTGGAAGGATAATGACTCTTCTCAAAATTATAAAAGGTAGGCATTGAATGGATTGACTAAAACATTGTGATAACATGAAAAGCAATACAAAAAATGTGTTCAATAGTCTGGACAACTCTTGGAAGGATAATGACTCTTCTCAAAATTATAAAAGGTAGGCATTGAATGGATTGACTAAAACATTGTGATAACATGAAAAGCAATACAAAAAATGTGTTCAATAGTCTGGACAACTCTTGGAAGGATAATGACTCTTCTCAAAATTATAAAAGGCAGGCATAGAATAGATTGACTAAAACATTGTGATAACATGAAAAGCAATACAAAGAATGTGTTCAATAGTCTGGATAACTCTTGGAAGGATAATGACTCTTCTCAAAATTATAAAAGGCGGGAATAGAATATATTGATGAAAACATTGTGATAACATGAAAAGCAATACAAAAAATGTGTCCAATAGTCCGCACAACTCTTGGAAGGATAATGACTCTTCTTAAAGTTATAGACAGTAGATATAGATTTAATTTATAGAAATACTGTGATAACATGAAAAGCAATACAAAGAATGTGTTTAATAATCCGGACAACTCTTGGAAGGATAATGATACTTTTCAAAATTATAAAAGGTAGGCATAGAATGGATTGACTAAAACATTGTGATAACATGAAAAGCAATACAAAGAATATGTTCAATAGTCTGGACAACTCTTGGAAGGATAATGACTCTTCTCAAAATTATAAAAAGCAGGCATAGAATATATTGACTAAAACATTGTGATAACATGAAAAGCAATACAAAGAATGTGTTCAATAGTCCGGACAATTCTTGGATGGATAATGACTCTTCTTAAAATTATAGACAGTAGATATAGAATTAATTTATAGAAATACTGTGATAACATGAAAAGCAACACAAAGAATGAGTACAATAGTCTGGAAAACTCTTGGAAGGATAATGACTTTTCTTAAAATTATAAAAGGCAGGCATAGAATAGATTGACTAAAACATTGTGATAACATGAAAAGCAATACAAAGAATGTGTTCAATAGTCTGGACAACTCTTGGAAGTATAATGACTCTTCTCAAAATTATAAAAGGCGGGAATAGAATATATTGACGAAAACATTGTGATAACATGAAAAGCAATACAAAAAATGTGTCCAATAGTCCGCACAACTCTTGGAAGGATAATGACTCTTCTTAAAGTTATAGACAGTAGATATAGATTTAATTTATAGAAATACTGTGATAACATGAAAAGCAATACAAAGAATGTGTTTAATAATCCGGACAACTCTTGGAAGGATAATGATACTTTTCAAAATTATAAAAGGTAGGCATAGAATGGATTGACTAAAACATTGTGATAACATGAAAAGCAATACAAAGAATATGTTCAATAGTTTGGACAACTCTTGGAAGGATAATGACTCTTCTTAAAATTATAGACAGTAGATATAGAATTAATTTATAGAAATACTGTGATAACATGAAAAGCAACACAAAGAATGAGTACAATAGTCTGGAAAACTCTTGGAAGGATAATGACTCTTCTTAAAAGTATAAAAGGTAGGCATAGAATGGACTGGCTGAAACATTGTGATAATGTTTTCATTTTTCAAATATAAATTTATAAAACATACATACAACACACTATTTCTTATTTAACAGTTAAAATATTTAATCCTTGAAAATGGCTAAATGTATAGCTGAAAGCACTCGGATAAATAAGAACATTCAGACAGTTTTTATATATTTTATCATCTGAAAAGAAAAAAAATTATTAGATCACATGAAAAATTTGTATAAAAACTAAATAAAAGTACCTTGTCTGTTGTATTCAATGAAATGTGCATATATATATATATATATATATATATATATATATATATATATATATATATATATATATATATATATATATATATATATATAATTTATATTCACATAAATTTATATATGAATTTCCTGAAGACTAGATGTGATTCTGAAACTCAGAGTGGTGACAAAATAAATGAATATTTACCTGTACTTATTATAATATATGAATACCTATTTAATAAAGAAATGTTGACATGACCTATCTGATTAATTAATATGTGCAAGTGGCACCAGGGATCTATTTTTGAACCTACCATGTTTCTTATTTTCATTAACAACCATCTTGATGTCATCAGTTTCCAACCAGCTATTTATGCTGATGACAGCTATTTACTCCTGTCTCAATAATAATAGGTCTGACAAAGTAAAACTGGTAGTTGTTATTGAAAATGATCTCCAGTCAGTGGTTAACTGTGGCAACAAATAGCATGCAAATTTTAATACCTTGAAAATGAAGCTGCTATCATTTAATCATCATAGGGAACCTTTTTTGCTTTCTGTCAGCATGGCTAATGCTAACCTCCAGAAGAGCAACTCATTGTACCTTCTTAGTTTGATGTTTTCCATTGACATGAAGTGGAGTGAATATATCAAATCAGTTGCCAGGTCAGCTTCTTGGAATGTTGGGACAATATTTTTTGCCAGAATCCGCTTTGCATGTTTATAAATCTACCATTTGCTTGTACATTGAATATTGCTGCTATATCTGGTCTGGTTCTCTTGCTATATATCTTATGATTCTTGACAAAATCCAAAGAAGGATCTGTAATCTTAGTGGCCCTGACTTAGCATCTCAACTTCAGTTACTTTCCCATCGCCATAATGTGTCTCCTCTGTAACTTTTCTATAAATGTTTTCATGACACTTTTTTAATGAGCTCTCCTTCTTGATATATTGATCACATGAATTTAAGTGTATTACTTCATTGGCAACTAGGTTTCATTGTTTTACTGTTGAAATTGCGAGATGTAACTGTAAGTTCAATTCTAATAGTTTCTTTTCTCCAACTTCTAATGTTTGAAACTCTCTTCCAGTTTCTTGCTTTCCTGCCACCTACAATCATCAAATATTTAAAGAAAATATCCATCACCATGTTATGTCTTCCTGAACCTGTTCTTTTATAGTTCTTTCACTAAAGTCTTCTCATTCTCTTTCACTCCCTGTAAACCCCTTGCATCTCAGTGGTAATATCACCTTGCTTGGGGTGAAATGATTTAAAAAAAATTTCACATCAAAATGCTCATCAGGGCTAGATGTTTGAAGCTTGAGTCTGCTAGCCAAAAAAGTCACTTGAACTTATTTTTCATTTCTTATAGCTCGAGTTACCTATTCAGTCCTTTTTGGTAGAAGTTCTACTAGCCTCAACAAACACCTAAAATTTTTGTAAATTTTATGTATTTTCTCAGTTGTATTATTATCATTATATGAATATATACATTTGTTGGTTGATTTTGTTTAGTAGCATATCAACATCTATCGGCTGAAATATTTTGTATGTAATTTTATGCTTTCAACTGCAGATATATGGTACATAATTTTATACATTCAGAGTTAAGGTATGTTTTTTTTAGATAAATAGTTTGAAGATCATAAATTGTATTGTTACTAATTTTACTATAAAAATGTATTTTTATATTTTTTTAGTTTTGCATTGATTGTCATTTTGCTATGAAAATGTATTGCTGCTCATTTTATTATAAAAAAAAATTACTGTTGACTTTCATTTGGGAGTATACTATTTGCCCATAGCTGGAACTCTAACAAGTGCTATTACCCTGAGAACAACAGCAGTTAAGAGGTGGTCCCACACTCCACAAAACCTCCAATCACTCAGAGGCCTTACTGCCAGACATAGTTTATCATCATACCCAGGACAATATACATTTGTATATCTGTAACTATTATATAAACAATGCTGAAAAGTTTTCAGTTTGATGCACTTCCCAAAATCTGTTCAGATTTTTTTTTTTGAATGACTTTTCACCACCCTCTCATACATACAAAAGACCACTTTGACATGGTGTAATAGTTAGCAAGCTTATCTCACTAGATAAATTATCATTGCAGAGTGAGTTTGATTCTCACTGGGTGCTCCATGCTTTTGGTCTCATGTCACATCTAAGCTAAGCTTAGATAATAACCATACATACAAAATACCAACACCTCTGTAAGTGATTTTGTATGAATATATACACATACTGATATACAAGGATAAATATATATATTTTTACAGATATATTACTTTACTTTTTTAAAAATATACACACGTAATGCATAAATAGGTGTGTGTGTGTGCATGTATGTGTGTATATATGTGTGCATGCACGAGATAATGATGTATCTTACATAAGCAAAGTGATTAATGCTTTATTTTCATTTATTTTGATGCTTGTTCTCACTTGACCTCTTGATAGAATAGTGATTGTTTGTTTCTTTTCAACAAACCATTGCACTCCCTGTTCCCTGCATCACATGCCATGGAGTCCCTTACCAATCATTTTATTCTATGCTTAATCTGACTAATAAAATTAAATCCCTTCGGATTTCTATTTCATTAGTGCTGCTTCTGCAAGCGATTATCAACAAAAGGGTTCTTATAATTCAAACTCTTTTAGTCTGAAATTCACAATCATCTCAATGGCAGGAAATTTAATTTACCCAGTGAGAGAGGAACAAGTTGATCACATCTACACAGTAGGAATGGCTCAACAAATGATAGATAATTATAACAGGACATGCTAAATTTTATTAGATTGGGAGCAGTATAGACATTCATCTATAAATAATAATCATTCGTGGTTGAAACTTGTATTTCTCTCTGTATTTACCCAAACTCAAACTCTATTTTGAATGAAGGAAATTTTACTCATAAGTTTTTAATTTTTTTATTTTTAATGAATAAAATTCAGAAGTTAAAGTAAAAATGGTTTCAAAGGTTTTAACTCAAATCAAATTGCTTCTTTTTTTCTATGCAAAAATTACTATTTGAAACCTACTAAATAAACTTCATTAATTTTTTTAACTAGTGCAGCCTCACTGCCAGTCAGGGCTGGATTTAGGCCTTAAGAAGTTTCTGGGAAAATAAAATTTGGGGACCCTTCATATGCCAATTTTTATAAAAAAAAGGATATTTTTAGATGATGCTTTTTGGTGTAAAACATGAAACAAGTCAACTAAAATTTGTTATGATTTCAGAACTTATCTAATTTATTTCATTAGCAAATTTATGATAATTTTTATGCAAACTTTACACCCTACAGAAATGTATCCAGAATAAATTCATTAGCAAATGATTTAAAAACAATATTAAGATGATGGATGAGAAAAATTCTGACTTGCTACAGCCTTATTATCATGAAAAAACTTTAATTATATTGATTGTTAAAATGGTCAACTTCAAATAGCCAAGCTAGTAATTATAAATCCTGGAGATTAGATAGAAAATAACAGATTCTTGGATTGTATCACATTGTAATGAAGGATACTGATTTTTATCACAGTGAAAAATCAAATACACAGTAGAAAAAATTAATTTTAGACTAAATTAAATTTTGCCTTGTGAGTTACAAAAACAATTTTACTACAAATCCTCTACTTTTTAAAGAAAATTCATAAACATGACAAAATTTTTAATATTTTAGTTAATATTTTTGCAAAATTGTGCAATTTTACTTTTTTTAATTTTTATCTAATTTTGCAGTATTTTGGGTAATTTGTACAATTTTGCACTTATTACACGTTTCTGTTCAATTCATTCAAAACTAAAAAAGCTACATTAATAATGTATATATATATATAAAAACGACACATCAAAATCTAAATGGGGTTCCTTCAAGAAGCTTCAAATTTTAAAAATCCACTCCAACTAGAGAAGGTTAAATATTCTAAATTGTTTCAAATTAGTTCAGAGCAGCCCCATTAAATCTGAAAATAAGCAAATCTCCTGTTCTTAATTTTTTTAGTTTTATCAGGGAACAAATGCTAAAGAGCATCCATGTTGGGGACCCTGGGCTGCAAATCATACTATTCAGTATGTATGGTTGGAACATTCACTTTCTGACTATGAGCCCTGGGTTCAAATTTCACCATGATGGATTTGTCAGGAAGGTGACCTTGATGTTATTGGTCTGGAGGAGGCAATCCCAGCATGTAGCAGCTTTGGAAAGTGCCTGAAAACCCTACCATGAGTTGACCCAAGCCTTGTGAGTGAAGCTGGGTATACGGAACCCTTGGAAGCCATCAGTTGTTGGGTTAGCATGAAGCCACAAGTCATCACTACCAAGGGTTTGAGTGTGCAGGCCTTGTTCAGACTGTTGATCACACTAGATAACATGCTCTCTCCAAGAAACTGTAGTTACGGTTCACTCAGCATAGTTGCAGTATAAACCCCAGTTGAACTCTTTGGATACTGGACAAATACAAATGTGCCCGAGCAGCTAGCTAATCCCTGCAATGGGGATTACATAGCTGCTCAAGTAGACTGGCATCCTTGGATATGAGTAGCTGCTCCATTTATATATATATATATATATATATATATATATATATATATGCACAGTGGATTAATGGAACATTGTTCAGGTTGAGGAATTGGAGAACCAAGTTCAAATTCCAGTCAAGTTCATTACATACACCTACATGCAAATACACTTCTTCTCCCTTCCAGCTATGGATAAATAGCAGAGCAGACTGGATCCTGTAGACTTGGGTAGCAACTGGTCTAAAAGAAGGAGAACTATGAATCCCAAACCAAAGGATAATCATTGAGAGACCTTGCTGCACACTGTACATACCAGTTCGGCACTTCCATAAAAGTGTGGTTGGTTCTGCCTAAGCCTTCACCATTATAATCAAATCACATGTGTCAGTAGTCTGGCTGTTTAGTTCTAAAAATGACAAGAAAGTTCAGTATAATATATATATATATATATATATATATATATATATATATATATATATATATATGTATATATATATATATATATATATATATATATATATATGTATGTATGTATGTATATATATATATATATATATATATATATATATATATGTATGTATATTAAAAAATATACATATTATTCCTCACTAGTTCTACCAGTGAGGAATAATATGTATATTTATTAATAAATAATTTATAGCACTGTTATATTACATTGAGCTCTATTTTATTGACACCAGCACTTAATGTGCAATATCATTTATATATATATATATATATATATATATATATATATATATATATATATATATATACATATATATATGTGAAAATTTCTCAGAGTTAACCTGTAGAAAAGACAATATTTATAAATATAAATGACAATAGGAAAACTGTAGTAGTTGCCAATGCATTTTGTCCAATGTGGACTTTCTCAAGGCAAAAAAACGAAATGAATTCATTTAAACAAAGTAACTAATAATAACAAAATTCTTCCAGTTGCTAAGGACATTTAAGAAAAATACAAAAAGGATATGTATGTATTATTGGTGTGTTATGGCCGCTGTCCTTTTTGTATTTTTCTTCACGGTGATACTGAAATATACATTCGCAGACACAGAGAGTGGTGTAAAGTTTCAGTTTCGAACAACTGGTGGACTCTTCAATCATCAGCGCTTCAAAGTCAAGACCCATCTACGTACACAAATTATCTGTGATTTGTTGTTTGCTCATGATGCTGCTCTTGTTGCAATGTCCTTTGAGGAGGCCCAACATTGACTAAATCATTTCTCTGCTGCATTTGGTCTTAGCATAAAGAGAACTGAAGTAGTGCACCAACCTTGTCCTACTCTGAAGCAATTCTGTGGTGAGAAACAAAAAGCACCAGTCTACAAATTTCCAGAGAGACCATTGAAAATAGAAGACAAAGCCCTAAACTATGTAAAGTCTTTCACCTATCTTGGTAGCAAAGTCAACAACAGTAGATCTTTAGGTGATGAAATCATGTATCAGATTGCTAAGGCTACCAGTGCTTTTGGCAAGCTTCGCCATCGCTTGTTGGATTAGTGAGGTATCCAACTGGATATGAAAATTCAGGTCTACAGAGCTGTTATCCATGTCATCCTTTTGTACGGCTCAGGTATCATATATGCCAGTTGGATGTTTTCCATAAGAGCTGTCTCTGTGCCATCTGTGTGGAGTTAACCTTTAAGACAAGATATTCAATGTAGACATTTTCAACAGGTTTAATATTGGAGCAATCGAGACTTTCCTCATACAGTCTCAGTTACGGTGGATTGGTCATGTCTTGAGAATGTCTGATGACAGGATACCCAAGATGCTAATGTACAGCCAGTTAGATCAGGTCTACAGAAATGTAGGATGCCCATGGCTTAGATATAAATACCTCATAACACCCTTGAGTGTTTAGCCTTGGAATGGGTAGAGTGAAGATCAACATGCTTTAGTGGACTCACCAGTTTTCCATCTGCTAATCTGAATCATCTTCGATAAGTGAGAGCAAGATCTAAAAGGTCAACCAATTTAACAGTGACTTCATCCCACAATCCTCACTATTGCTCCATATGCAACCTCCTTTGCAAATCACTTACGGGTTTTAAGTGACACTTAAGATTATTGTATAAAATTCATAACTGAATCAATTGGTTAAGTTGTCAAAACTGATGGGAGAGTCCATTATGTATTAATACAAGAAAAATTTTAATAGATAAAACCAAAATATTTTAATGGAAGCATTGCAAAGAAAGACTCAAAATTCGAGCAGGTATAATAATGCAAATGAAACAACATTAAATAAAATATCTTTTTCCACAGGATAAACTATATTGAAGTGTATTTAAAATAAAAAGAAAAAAAGCGGAACATGCCTAGATATTTGATACATGATTATTCATTTAAGCATTACAAATGATGTAACTTTGAAATGATTCCAAATCTAATTCCAGCAATCTAAAAATGCCAGAATTTAATCAAATATATTTTGTTTACCATACTGATAAAACCCGTTCTTAATAATGATTGTGATAGATGAAAGTACTTCAATATAAAAAGAAAAGTCTTGAACTTTGGACAATTTATTCATAACTTCAATCCCAATGTGCAATGCCTCTTTTGTTAATTATAAAGATATAATAAAAAGTTGAATAGGCATACCTTGTTGGTGGAATTTAATAAAACTTGGTTGAATTAATTTTTGCTACCTAAATACACATTTATATATATATATATATATATATATATATATATATATATATATATAGATATATAGATATATATACATATATATATTTTATGGTAGTTAAGATAACTTTTAGGGCCAGGAGTACAAGTTCATCTTCTGTTTCATCAGGCTGCAAATGTCAAGATATTCAATTAAGCCAATCCCCTCTATTTTTTTCTGTCTTTTATGTATGCTTATTTTTTATTCTTACAAAACGAAAGTGATCAAGCTCCCTTAAATGTGCAGATGGTATTATAAAGTAATATCAGTTGTACCAACAGGTACAAAAAGATTATACCTTTGTGGTAAAATATGTAAAAAGCATAAAAATATAAGAAAGTGCTCAATGTTTTGAAAAAACACACCAACATGAGATCAATTTAAGATAATTTTTATCAAACTTTTTGGGGCAAAGAGTTATTTATTTTTAAGCCCACAAGTATTTGACTGGCAGAAACTGCACCCTGAAAAAGAACCTGGTGGTTGTTTGGAACTGCAATGCTACAGTTTTTATCGGTTGGAAATACAAGAAAAGATATGCACATCTCTTGATAGAAAGCTTGTAAAAAAATCTGCATTTACTTCCTCCTCTTATATCCATACAACAATCAGATTTAATAATCCTTTACTTTGAGTGGCTCTTGTGCCTTTAGTGCATATTTAGTAAAAAAAAACAACATTCAAATTGATTCTATTGCAGAAACTTAATTTCTCTGTTGATAGACAATTCCTCTGTAATCAATTATTTAGAAGTTCTACTTACTACATTTTATAGTCAAGTAACTATCACTTTCCATGGTAAATGTTCAAATGAGCTTCATTCCTTAGATTACACCTAGGACCTGTCATGCTATGTACACAGGGCCAAATCATCCTTGTTTTTTGTATTCCATTAGTAAGAAGGAAGTTATATCAGACAGCCTCTAGGACTGATGTTAGGAATGTTGGTTCACTGTGTTGACCCTTAAGATGAGGCAGATTGAAGATCAGCCTTCTCTTATCCCCCATTTTGGCCTTGTGCCACATTTTTGTATTATAACAAAATAAATATTGCTTTCCTCTATGATACCTTGACTGCATGAATTTATGTGTAGTACTAGATTGACAAGTAGGTTTTATCGTCTCACAGTTGAAATAACTTAGAGATAATCATAAGTTCTATTCTAATAGCTTCTTTTCTCAAACCTGTGGAACACTCTTCTGCTTCCTTGCTTCCCTGATACCTATGATCTTCAAAACTTTAAATGAAAATTCAAATGCCACCTTTTGTCTTCCTGAATCTTGGTTTTCTGTTGTCCTGTCTCCTCACTAACATCTCATTTTTTTCACTCTCATTAATCCCTTGCATTTTACTATTATCGCCTTCTTTGGGGAAATGATTAAAAAAAAAATAATTTGTAGAACAAACTCCTGAGAAGATGTTTACTTGATCACATCTTCAGTCCTCATTTAGTAGCTCTCTATCTTGAGGGGCCATTGGACCTTATATTGGGCGAACATTTTTATGAAATACTATTTTATATTGTGGTGGATTGATGGTTATTTGTGCAAAAAGGTTGAGTTCAAATTCTAGCAGAGTCTGTTGTATTCATATGAATGCTCTTGGGAAAGCCATGAAGCCATCTTTAATCTCACCAGATAAAATAATAGGGTTAACTGTGCTCTCTAGCCTTGGTAAGGTAATGAGTTTAGTAAGATATTTCTGAATTTAAAACCATGGAGAAGGCAAATGGAAACCAATCCATTACTAAGAAAGATGGCAATTCACAGATATTAAAAATAGGGAAGCTGTTGAGTGTCATGTCTCTCTTCTGAAGTGGCATGACATTAATTTTCTTTTCAAATACTATTCTACATCATAACTCTGTTTAAAATAGCAACTTTTATTTCTCTGGAGCTCATTCAGTGATTTTTATATTGTTTACTGATAAAATGACTGATTCATAATAGCAAGTAAATAAAATGAAAAAGTCATGTAATATTTATTGACATAGTCTATATAAATATTTATTGTTTTATAATACTCAAAACTTTGGTCAAATGTTTCTAACTTAGAGATTACTTTTAGTGCTATTAAACTAACAATAAGAGCTTTTAGTCCACTCAATGGAGTCAAATAACAATTGTCCCTGTGTATAAAACATTTTCTCTTAATTACACTCTGAAGTAAAAACTGCACAGAAAAGAAGTATCCCCAGTTACTAATAACAACTATTTTCTGTACAATCATTTGATGAATACCCATAACTTGTTCTACACAGGCACCAACTTGTCTGGGAAAAGATTTCTCCTAATACCCACTAGGTGGCATTGTATAAAGAAGTATATAAGGAAAAGGCACAAACTCTCTCTTTTGTTCTTCAGCTATAGAATGCCAAGACATGTCTCATTTTCAGGATGAAAAGACATGTCTCATTTCCCCTCTGGTGGACTTCTCAGTCCTCAATGAATCCTGTACTACGTACAGCGCAATAAACAAAAGGTAGTCCTGAAAACCCACACACATACAGAGGTATGTAAATTAGATCCTTTCTGTCTGAATTTCTAAAATGAGAAGTTTTCATTATTTACACAATTTACATGTGGACTGTTCTCCTCATCTTTGTTGTTGTTATCACAACATTTCGGCCATTGTGCCTTCTGGCCTTCATCAGGTCTATGTCAATCCATGTAAACTACAGAGAACTTCAAACTGAATCCTTTATTTCATTAATGGATGTTGTATGGACCACATATCTGAATCTTTTCTGTTAATCCTTTGGCATAAGGCAGAGAGACTGTGCAATTTTGTGGTCTTCCTCCTTGACTCTTCTGTTTCCACTTGCAGATGCTGATGTTATGCTTGCAGAGTATTTGTTATTCTGAAGTGTATGCTTGATGCAGATCATTTCCTGTTGGTATGTGTCTGAGTCAACACTTAAGATTTTTACCTGGTGTTGGATGGTGGGAATTGAAGCTGGGGTATTGTCCAGTGAAGGTTGGCTTTTGATATATGGATGTCTTGAACCCATTCCCTGTATGAGTTATTAGTACATAAAGGAAGTCTAGATGATTATTATTTTCTTCCTTCATCGTGACATGGATCAGAGGTCTTATTGAGTTTATATGGTCTAGCTGTACTTGTACAGCTTCCTGCAGAGGCCTGAGTATGAAGATGTCACCTATGTATCTCAGCTATACTAGTGGCTTTAGTGGTGCTGTTCCTAAAGCCATTTCATTGAATTATTCCATTTATATCTTTGCTATTACTAGTGACAATCATGAATGATAGCCAAGCCTTCATCCTGTTCATATATGTCAGACACTAGTTGAAAGAATGCACACAGAATGTCAACATTTCCATCAGATTTTCTATTGGAATATCTAGTTCCAGTTAGTTTCAAACCATTGTTAGGGCCACATTTATAGGAACCCTGGTGAATAGGCTCACCATAAGAATACTTACCATCTGACTGCTATGGATGGGAGCCTCTGAGATAAATTCCACAAAGTGTTCTGAGCTTCTAACATAGGACAAGAACTTCCCTGCTAGTGTGTTGACTATATCCACTAGGAATCTGCTGAGCTCCTGCAGCTAATTAAATTCAATGGAACACCAACTTTGTGAATTTTGGGGTGACCATATATATGTGGTAGATTGGTGTAACATTGAATCAATAATTTAGTGCAAAGTAGTCCTTGTTCTTATTTAGTATCTGTGACAGCTCCCTCTTAGTTTTTAGGGTCAAATCCTTTTTCACCTTGCTATATATAGCTGCTATCCTGAACTTATCTTCTTCATGTGCTGTGTCCCCTCAGGGTGTAGGTGATCCTGGCTCTTCACACTCTTAATAAATTTTGTCCTTTTGTCATCTCTCTTGTTCTACCATTCATTCACTCAAACTCACTAGGTAGGTTATGTTATCATTTTCCTCTTTCCTTCTTGACTTCAATCTGTCCTATGAGTATCAAATTTTCCAAGCAATCCTCATTATGCATTCTAGAAATTTTGACTATCACTTCCTGATGTTAAGTAAGTTTCCTTTTTGTTTCCATTTTCTTTCTTGTTACTCACATGTTCGATCCATGGCATTTTTAGCATCCCTCTGAAGAACCACATTTCTGTTGCTTCAAGACTTTTAATTGAAAACTGGTTCTCCACTATTATTTCTCCCTAATCCTATTCTGCCATCTATATATTCAAGCTCACAAAGTAATTTATGTATTGTATCCCCTCTGTTCCACTTGCCTTCAATCTGTTCTGTGAGTATTATATTTTCCAAGCCTTCTTTCCTCATTATGTGCCCTAGAAATTTCAACTATCTCTTTCTGATGTTAAGGATGTTTTCTTTTTGTTTCCATTTTCTTTAGAATTTTGTCGTTGCTCATATATTTGGTCCATGGTATCCTCAGCATCCTTCTGCAGAACCACCTTTCTATTGTTTGAAGTCTCTTCTTCATCTTTCAGGAAACTGTCACGCATTCACTGCCATATAGGAGGACAGATATCATATAACAGTTCATTACACTTTTCTGTTTCTAAAGAAGTTTTCCTGTTTCTTAGTACTTTTTTGAGCTTTTAGAATGCATTTTTGGCTATCCCAGTGCACCTTCATATTTCAGTATCACACTTTCTATCCTCTGTTAAAATAATCCCCAGCCAAACTATGCTTGCTTATTTTTCAGATTATTCCAACTTGCCCCTCACCAATGGAGTGTTGCCTTTGTTAGTTGGCAGTATGAAGATACTAGTGTCACTCTGTAAGGTTTTGATTACCAACCTTTCTTCCTTTATGATGTTTGATTTAGGTGACTTGGCCGTTTCTATCATTGTCATCTTAGTTCATCTGCTTGAAGCTTTAGAATCTTCAAGGCAATCTCCTCCAATGGAGCTCTTCATGTCTAAGTATGCAACCTGCCTGATGGTGCCTGACTTTTTTTTAGCACCAATTCCTCAGAGGCACTCAATTGCTGATACTGATGACTTCCCTTACCAAACTTTGGTGGTTTTCATCTTTCATTTCTGTGAGTTTCCATGTTTGGCAAGCCTTGATGCTTTGAAATTCTTGATTGTATGACTAATTCAGGATGTTTTGGATTCTGTATTTGTCTGATTCAAGCATTATTTTGATAAGTAATGTCCTGGTTTGTTTGGATATTTCATATTCCAGCTGATGTTTCTGCCAGTGGTTGTGGAGGATCTTTTTCCTCATGAAGACATGTTCTGCTCTTTCCACTACTTATTGTGCTCTGCTAGAACTGGCCAATGTTTTGATTTATGAGCCTGATAGAACTAGCTTCAGGTTTCTATATTTGCATATGAATTTCAGATGGTTTGACATTAGGGATAATTTTTTATGGAGTTTTTCCAACCATCTCCATTGGTGTATTACATTAAGTCCATACCAATTCAATAATTATTGACTAAGAATTGTTTTTACTCCATTCCTTGCAGTTGTGGTAAAGAATATAAAGGTGAAACGAGCCATTCCCTAAATTTAAGGTGATCCTGACTCCCCTCCTGAGGCCATCATACTGATAATGGGAGGGGGACTGCTGATGACACAAATATTCATAGTTGGGATAAAAATGATCTTGAACAAAAAATCGATATCCTTTATCAAATATTCCAAGAAACAAAATTCAATAAACCTTTCCCAAAAAAAAATATGATGTGGAATTGGAATGAAAGCAGTAATGGCATCTACCCTGAATCCATCATAAAAGTCCAGGATGTGGAATTGGCAAATACCAAACACTTCAGTATATAGATAACAAACTTAGTATAGGAAAGAAGGAAATTAAACATAGAATAGACTATTATAGGGGTAGTTTTGCCCAACACCACAAATTGTTACAAAAATAAAATAGTAACATAAAAATTCTAGTCATGTTCTTAAATAGCCTTGTCAGATCAAGATTTTCATATGCATATCATGCATGACACCAAACCTATTTTGAAATATCTAATCGTTAATAATGGCTTTGAGTGAGTGAATCCTGTGGGTCTTGGCAAAGACCATATTTCTTCAAACATTATAGACTGCTACTACAGAATCACAAACAAAGAACTATACCAAATAAGTGAAATTATATTAGTTGAAGACTATTGACAACAACTAAAATGGATAGCACATGGAAACTTGAAGAGAAGATAATGACATAATCAAGTTGTTGGCATTCCACACTACTTCAAATAAAAGGTTAGGAAGGAAACCTGTCATCAATACTGGAAAGTGCAATAGCAGTTACTTTTTTTCCTGAAACATTATTTCATGAGAAACATTTTATAAATTTCAACTAACATTAGTACAATCTGCCAAATGTTCCTTTATCAGAAACTGGTTAATGTTACCATTATCATAGGAACACAATAATATTTCCACTATAGCCTACTACACAAATATATATCTCCCTCCAGCATAAGAAAATACAATTCAACAGCACCACTAAAACTGTTGTACATCTATGTTAACAAAGTACTTAGGGATGGAAATATTCAACGAGGTTTTCTTTTTATATACAATAAATTTATTTGCAGATAAATTACCTTCTTTCTGTTTTACTTCTGAATAAATTTATTCATATTTTACTCTTGAATTGGATGTCAAGACAATACTTTTCCTACAAAAGTTTGAATTTATCATAACATTAAAAATAAAATTATCTTTCACAGATGTTCTTGTATTGATGTACAGAATCTCTTTTCTATTGACTTTGCTTGAAGAATAAATCTAATTTCATCTTTGTCCTTTCTGATTTAACTTTTGGTTGACCCAGTCACTTTTGTCTTCATGATGTCAGCTACCCTTTTTCTTCATCTCTTTCTGTTCTTTCTTTTCCCCTGTTTTTATTTAAACAATATTGCCTCTGTTTTGTTCTAATTTTTCTCTTTCTATGTTACTTTTTTTCTAAAACTATTATCTCTCTTACTCAATATCCTTCCATGTCTTTTATTCTTCCTTTGTAATCCTACAACAACCAAGACAGCCAAAGATTTTTCAAAATCTAATTTACAGAGATTTCATATGCTAATTGACTATTCAAAGCCAAAGTTTCTCACCTGCCAGAGTAACAGTCATTAGTGGGCAGCAAAATTGACTGGGTGACTGACAGTTCAGTTATTAAATTGTGAAATAAACTGATTATGACAATTTCCCCACCCCTCCTAGACATATTGAAACACTTTTAAGCTGAGACAGATATTATGTGATGTTTTAGTCTAATTCTCAGTGGAAATATACCTAAGCACACCTTACATCAACTCATTCATGCAACAATCTATGCTTGTGCTCAGAGAATAAACTTCTTTCCAGTATTTTAAGGAAAGAAGACAATGTATTTCTCTTTATATTCAGAATATCAATTTATGTTACTTGAAGTTTTTGCCACAATTGTATATTATAGTAACCATGTTGGTGATGATGAAGAAAAAGAAACAAAAATGAATAAAAATATAATATTTAAATTACTTACTGACAATAAATTTGAATGTTGTTGACAGAATTGAATAAATGTTGTCAAATATTGTACAAAAAATATATGAAATAATAAATAATTAATAATTATTAAACAGTAACTTTGCTAAACTGTACATTTCTTTGTCAATTGTGTGATGAAAATTTATTGTTGTTTTTTCTCTCATTATTTCATGCTGCTTAATGTGTTAGAGATAAGAGGAATATTTTATTGTGCAGAATTAATCATGCAACTTGAAAAAGGAAATTTCTGATATTAAGACTAGTGCTACTCTTTTAATTCAACAGTTTTAAAATTGGAGAGATTTTAATTATTTTTTATAATGTGAGAATAAAACAAAGATTGAATATATAAACTTCTATAGTATCAATCCATAGAATAGCAACATTCTTCTTCTATAATTTGCGGTGTCCTATCATGACATGGGTGATAATGGCTATCCACATACATAACTTCTTATCCATTGTAGCTCTTAGTAATGTCACCCTTTTTACTATTCTTTCTACTCCCTGTTATGCCATCCACTTACACAAGCTCATTATGTAGGTGCCTACAATATGCTCTGTGAGTGTCAAATTATTCAAGCCCCCTTTCCTCATTATGTACCCTGAAATTTCAACTATCTCTTTCTGATTCTAACTACAAGTTTCATTTTTGTTTTTATTTTCCTTAAATCTTCCTGGTTGCTCACTTGGTATCTCCATGGTATTCTCAGCATTCTTCTGTAAAACCACATCTCTGTTGTATCAAGTTGCCTATTCATCTCTGAGCAAAAATCTCCAAAATTCACTGCCATATAGGGATATTGATATAACATAGCAGGTGAGCACACTTTTCTTTGTTTCTGATGAAATTTGTTTTTTAATACTTTTTAGTTTTAGAATACATATTTCACTATTCCAATGTCCCTTCCGTTTTCTGTGTCACATTTTCCATTAAAACATTTCTCAAATAGTTAAATTTCTGTATTCACTTGATTATGGTAACATTAAAGTGTTGAAATATACTCATAAGATATTAATGGTCTTCTTTTAATTAGAATATTATGGTTTTAAGCTATGGCATAAATAAATAAAGTAATATTTTTATGAATAAAAAATAACTGATTAAAAATTCAAGTTTATTGAAACTCACATTTTAAACTATGAGGATAACTCATGCTTTCTATTTTATAATGTTGGCTCAAAATACCTGAGGCATATTGTCCCAACCAATAACCCATAGTAGATTAGCAGCAAACCAAGAAAATGGTGTTAGACATGAAAATTCATACAAAGGTGCCTTCATACAGAAAAATTGCAACCATTGATATTCATTAATACTTAATGAATGCTGAGAGATGTGAGCACAGTCAGGCTGTGAGTAATGCATTTCAATGATTAAATGGGGTAAAAATTTTACAAGCATAGCTTACAAGCTCTTATTCATCACTGGCAAACATGCATAGCTCATGATAGTGACTATTTAGTGTTTTATAGCTGAAAACCTTCTCTATTTTATGATACTATTGTGTTCCCTATAACTATTGTAATTCTTGTGGAAATAAATAGCTAAGATTGTTTTCAGAGCTTTTTCATACAATGACTTACACAGCCTGTCAAATGTCAGTTTATATTAAAGAACTGGAGATGTTCACTTGAAGTATTTTTCATTTTTAATTTCAACATTTTAATCTTCATGTGAGAAGAGGGAGAAAATCTGACTTTAAAATGGCAAAACCAATCTTATCAAAGCATCTAAAATCAATTGTTAAGTAATAAATCTCATAAAAGTCAGTTAGTAGACAATTACAAATGATTTGGGATGCACTATATGACAAAAGAAATATTAAATATTTAATAAAATCTGTCATGCAAGTTCTTAAATGTGCGTAATGGGATATTAGCCAATTTTTCTGGAAGAAATATTATTTCTTCTTTGTCAGCTTAGAAAGCTTACTTAAATTAGAATCATATATGCAAAAGGTAATTTAAATGGCATTAGGAGCATTTAGCTTACTTCTTTTACGTATCATGAACCTTCAAAATGTGGATGATCATGGTTATTCACAACTTATTATCCTTTGTAGCTGTTAGCAATGTTTGCTCCCTTAATAACTAGCCCAGACTCTGTTCTACTATATATTTGCAAAAGCTTGTTAGTCTGATTACTCACTGTTTCTCTATGTCCTTCTTGAATTTATTATACCTTGTGAGTGTCAAATTCTTCAAGACTTCCTTCCTCATTATGTCTTTCAGAAATTTCAACTTGTATTGATTTTCACCACTAGTGTCCTTTTTGTTTTCATTTTTCTTAAAATTCTCTTGTCTCTCAGATGTTCATAGAATTCTCAGCATCTTTCTATAGAACAACATTTCTATTGGTTGAAGTCTATTCTTCATCTGTGAGGAGATGGTAAAGCATTCACTTTTATAGAAGTAGATTGATGTTACATCCCCATCATCATCACTGTGATACTGGTTCCCAGCCAAGTGCTTTTCATATTTGAGAATATATGATAGTCAAATGGGACCAAATCAGGAGAATAAGCAGGTTGCTCAACCAATTCAAATCCATGGTCATGCACAGCAGTCATTATTGAAACAAAGGAGTGTGCTGGAGTATTGTCCTGATGAAACAAGACCTCTTTTGTCATTTTTCCTTATGTATTTGGTTTTGATCAACTTTTGTAACTACCTCAGCAAGTTAGCATAGTACTCTCTAGTGTGGCTCTTTTGAAGGTAGTCAATAAACACAATGCTTTTTGCATCCCAAAATACTGCACCTTCCCTGCAGATCAAATGACATGGTCTTCTTTGGAGCAGTTGAGAAATGTTGTCTCATTGTCTCTGGCTCAAAGTGATGAACCCAACACTCGTCCTAGGTTAGGAAACATTCAAGGAAATCAGCTGGATCTGGCTTAAACAATGTCAGCTTTTCCCATGATGTGATCAGCCAGGTGTGCTTTTGATCAGGTGTCAGAGACATGGCACCCACAAAGCATAAAATTTTACCATACCAAGTTCATTGTGCAGATTATTCTCAACTCTTTCACAGGATATGCTAATAACATATGGGTATTTGATTTATAGTCAACTACATGTCACACATATCTTGTGATCAATGTTTTCCTTAGTGGTGGTAGTTAAAATTCAGTTGCCCACTTTTGCACTATTGATAAAGCTGGTGCATCCTCCCTTAATGTAGCAATCATGTCAGCATGAATGTCCTTGGGGGCTAAACCCTTTTTCTGCAGGTACTTGATAACATGACAATGCTAAATTATGTCCATTTTCAAGAGAAGTCACTACTAGTTACTTTTGAAGTCTTCTTTGAACAGTCAGATGTAAGTTTATCAGCAGTTATTAATAAGAAGAGTTGAAATTAATGCATGCAAGATCACATCATTCTTTTATAGTTAGCCTATGAACTTTTCAGTGCATCCTCATAACTGTTGTCAGTTTTCAATGCTTTTATAATTAGATTGGTATTAACCAACTAATGTTGGTAGAATTTTTAGGCTATACTTATATTTATGTGAGGAAAATATGAGTTTCAATTTATAATAATATTCTTATTAAAAAAAGAAAGAAAGTATTGTTAATAACTTGTTTTGGTGGTCTTAGGTTTTATGAAGGAAACAAACTAAATGCAACATACATTTTTATTTACTAATAAATATGAGAGAAACCTGTATAAGAGTATATCCTATATACCTGAAAAATATTTTTATGTTAATATAGGCTTCCTTGACACCCTATAACCTTCATCAGTCTTTCAACCATTGATTTTATAAACTTTTCTTCTGTTTCAAATTTAACTTTACTTGCAACAGTTTTTATTTGCTTCTTCTTTCTCATATACATTTCCTTTTAATCATGGACTACAAATTAATTTTATATTGGAGGCATATATGAAAAGACTGGAGAATTTTCAATAATTTAAAACCTTTTTTGACAAAGTGAGTAATAGTTAACTTTGCAAAATGTGAAGGAGCATTGTCTTGCACGAATATACTCTTTAGCTCCGCTTCTTGGTTTTGCCAAAGTCTTGTTCAAGAAATTTTTATAATTCTCTGCATTTAGCTTGATACCATCATTGATTTTGAAGGGGCCTGTATTTTCCCTGTCTAAAATAATATCCCAAAACATTGCTACACCTCCATATTTGTTGTTTTCTAAGTCATATTAGTTGACAATTTTCATGCATGACCCAAATTCTAGCCCAGCCATCAGGTTCATCCTCCTGAAGAAAGGTAGTGGTTTTCTTGTTACCTTTGGTTTAGAATTCATAGTTTTCCTTTTCTTAGACCGGTTGCCACACATAATTAGACAGTCCATTATACCAGTATATAGCTGATAACTGGTGGGAGAAGAAATGGATTAATTCCTTTCCCAATGGCATTTATATGAAAAAGAACAAAACAAACAAGAACATGAATTCCTTTTTCAATACTGACAACAGTCAGGCTATTTTGCTGCAAAATCAGCAAAATTAGTTTTAAAAGTCTTGATATAATCCAGAATGCTATAGAACAAAATTTGCACAATTTCTAACATTTGTTATTGTTTTAAATTCTTTTATATAATTCTAATGAAATATATATACATAAACCAGACCAATGCCCTATATCTGGCTCTCTCTTTCCAGTGTTTTATAGAAATTTATTCTATATTTTGTTCATATTTTGTGGCCAGAATCATCACTTTTGATATGAGTATGTGGATGTTTTATAGTAAATTCTAAATTCTACTTATTTATGGGCTCTTGGAACATTTATCCCACAAACAATATTGCAGACTCAATGTGAATCCGGGTAAAAATAAAAAACACAAAACATAGAATTTGAAACAAATTAGTGCATGTTATTAACCAAAGGAATTACATGTGTACACAATGAAAATCAATGGAAAAGACATTAAAACTAGCTATAAGAATGGGCTTGCTTGTGTGCATGTGTGTGAGAGAATTCAGTCAAAAAAGGAGCAAGGAGGTGAATGCATTCTGGTGACAGTTTACATTCAGTTACGGTTACATTCAACTACATCTGGAAGCAACAGGAAAAAGAGAAAGAGAAGAAAATGTTTGCCTTTTTATAGATTTTAAAAGTGCCACATAATGGGCGTTTTGGCAAAGCAAAGTGGGATAACCCACAAATTAATGATTTAAGATATATATTTTTTGTATTTTACTAAAGGAATCCAAGTACAAAATAAATAGCAATTGTGATTTAAAAAGAACCCTTCTGAAGATGAAGATATAAATTAAATACTTTGAGAAATCAATTCACCTATCAAGAGTCTGTCTATTTTTACTCAAATTGTGGCTATATTTTCATTTTATTGACTTTCTCATCTAATATATAGGAAAGTTATAATTTTCCATATAAACTAAATTTGTAGTTTTGGGGATTGATGCTCACATATTCTGAGCTTTAAATTTTTTATCATCTTGACAGCCCATGGGTTTCCTTAAGTCATTTTTGGAAATTTATGTATCCAAAAGATATATAGATTTCATCTAATAACACTGATTTCACTCAACTGTTGAATTTTTGTGCCTTTGGAAAACTGCCATTGGTAAAAAAAACTCCTAAAAATGTAACGATTTCCTTTTTGGTATCTGTCTATTTAAAAAATGCTTACAGACATATAAGCAATTTCCTGACTCTTTTGTCTGTTGGGAACATTTATATATTTGTAAAATCTAAGATACTCAACTGATACAAACCAAAAAACAAAAACTAAAGTATTAAAAGTAACTTAAAATAGTCTTGAACAAAGAATGACAAAACAGGTATATATATATATATATATACACACGCACACAAATATATATATGAGTATTGGAGAATATGATATATAAACTCTATATGTCGGACTAATGGTGGGTAAGTGAATGACAAAATGGAATAAATCTCATGCATTTCCTCCTTTGAAACGACTTCTTCAGACTAAATAATGTTTTTTTTTATTTGTGGAATCATATATGATAGAGGGGACAAAATACAGCAAATGTCATTCATGATTATCAATAGAAATGCTAAAAATGTCGAGGTACTTAACTTTAATCTTCTGGCATTGAATGTGTCTAGACGCACAACTGAACTGATCTCATTCAGTTTCTTATCACTTCTGTTTTTGTGTTTAAATATCCCACATTGTAATATCTTTGATTTTGTTATGAAAGGTGATATGCTGTATGATCCTGGATATAAATTTACCATGGAACATCCAATACATTTTCATCTTTTAATGGGAGAGACTTGTAAGAAAAATTTTATTCTCTTATTTACATTTACCTCCTGTTATGGCCATTATTATATTCATGATATAATAAAATCATTTTTCACAGACAGAACAGAATGGCTGAAAGGAAAAAGAATAAAAAATATGCTTTTTTCTCAGAGAGACTCTACCACTAAGACATACACGAAACTATATATACATATATACACATGTTCCACACAGAGAACAATATAACATATATCTACACAGCAAGTAGAGTGTAAAGAAAATGAAAAGATAAGGTCTTACATATAATATGGAGATTCTTCTCTTAGCCATGTTTAGAAGGCCAAATTCATCTGCTATGTCTCAGACAAGAACCTATTCTGCAAAAGGGAAATGGCAAGACTTGGGTTTTCCCAAATCGATGACATCAAACTGGAGTTTCTTTCTATATCTGGGAAAGATATATTCCCAAAGAAAAATGGCACCACAGACTTGTAAGCTGCTGGGAAGGCAGAATTAGTCACTGCCTGAGCCAAAGAAAGTAATCTCTCAGTTTCGCTACTGTAAACCGACTGAATGACTGGCCACTCTCATCACTATATAAAGTGATGTCACAAAAGCAAAAGTCATATGACCCATTTGACTATCTCAACCAAAAGGACATAATCACCTTTTGTATCCCAGCATCCTTAATAAATGAATACAGTTTTAGTTAAAACTGCATTCTTTAAATCAAACTTATAGTCGGACTTTTGCAAGGAAAAATTAATGCATTGAGGGTGTCTTTCATAAAAGATCTCTTTTGCATTCATGTTTTTTATTTAAGAGATTTCACCCATATATTTGTTGTGATCATTTTTTACAGTAAATTCTAGCTGCAGGATTAATGTTATTATTTTTTCCATTGATTAAATCTCTGTCTTAGAAGTAGATGTAACAAACTTTATATTAAGATAAGATAAATTCTTTTCAATTGTAGTCATGATTAAATTGGTAGGTTGTATTATGTGTCTAATTGGGATACCTTTTCTAATGTTTGATTCCATGTAGGCATTATTTTTAATGATTCTCTTGTTTATATATTAAAGTACTTTCAGAAAAAAATAATGTTTAAGAATTGTAAATAGCATCCTCTTTGTTAATGAATGTCTATTTTTATGATATTTTTGAAAAATTTTCACAGATTTTTTTCAAAATTCCATTTTTTTTGTCATTTCACACAAAGCAAGGCAATAAAGCTACTAAGATGCATGGGGCCACTAAGTGTGGAAGGATATGAGGAAAAAAACATTATTAAGAAGTAAAAACAATAAAAGAACAAGAATTGAGAAGATAATGATTGGCATTGCATTTACATTTTTGAAGAGCAAAGTTGACTGAAAAGAAAGAAGTCAGAATAGAGTTCTATGAGCAAGAAATGTGATAGAAGAAACTGTTAGCATAGAACTTATGGTTACATCTAGCCATTTCAAATATAAAATGATAAGACTTTACAGCCAATCTAGTACTGCACTTAAATTCATAAAGTCTAGGTACCACAGATGAAAGTAATATTTATTTTGTGTAATAATGTTGACAAGACCAAAATGGGAGAATAGGGAAGGCTGGTCTGTTTTATCTTAAACTTAGCTAGCCACAAACACTGACCTAAACAAACTACAATATTCTTTGCACCAAAGCAACACATGCTTACTTACTATTGTTACTTCAGCCATCACAATATTTCAGAGTTTCTATGAAATCCTAACAAGCCCCTCCCCATATGTACACAGAGAAAAGTTCGCCATAACAATTACCATGAAAATATTTATAGAAAAGGCACAGCTGTGTTATGGTGGTGGGAAAGTGACTGAAGGCAGGTCAGGACCAAGAACATTGCAGATTCTTCTTTGGATTTATCAAGAATATCTAAATATGTAGCAGGAGCACCAGACCAGATGTGGCAGCAGTATTCAATGTATGGACAAATGATAGACTTATAAATATATAAGATAGATTCTAGCACAACACAGTGAGCTAACTTTCCTCGCAGCAGACTTATCAGTTGCTTCAATATGCTCTTGCCACTTTATGTCGGTGGAAAATCTTTGTCTGGAAAGGTGTAATGAATCACTCTCCTGGAGGTTAGAATCAGCCATGATGATTGAAAGCAAAAAAATTTTTGCTTTGGAGGCATTCAAATTAAAAAGCCATTCCTTGCCTCAGTTAACAGACTGTCAGCCATTTTTGAGATCAGTGCCAATTTGACCATATCTTATTACAAAGTTCATATAATTTGATATGTTTATAGATTTCATGCATGATAGTTACTCTTAATGATGATTTGTTTGAAAAATAAAGAATTTTATAATTCATGAAGCATTTAAGAAAATATTTGGTTGACTCTTTGATTTAGGAGAGTTACTATATCTTCTTAAAAACATGATATGGCTTATGGTCACATTTCATTCAAACACCGGTTCCCATATGATCACTGAAGTTAAGTAATATTGTGCCTTATTATTTGAGAGATCGGTGACCACTTCAGAATACTAGGTGCTGTAAGCTTGGATTTGTTGGTGGTGTGATGGATAATGACTTGGAATTGTTAATCTGAGAGCTGAGTTCCAATTTTTGTTGGGTTAATTTTATTCACTTACATGCAAATACTCTTGGGAAAGGTATGAATCCACCTCTTTTCCTCCAAGCTATGGGTTAATTAGTAAGACTTGTATCACTAAATCATTATTATCTTTAAAAAAATTTCTTACAATCTTAAAATATTTTCTGCCTTTAAATAACCTGCAAAGGGTTGATAAGCCATAGAAAATGAATGAATCAATCAAATCAATAACATGATATAGATTGTATTGAATTACATATTATGAGTAACAGTGAAGAATATCTGTCTGAACTGCCCAGAATGATATAAGCATTGACAACTTGAAATTAAAAATTATAACTAACTTTGAAAAAATTACACTCATTAGCCCAACTAGGCCTCCTGAAATGGAGTTATCACTTTTGAAAACTAAGAAATGTTTCACTGTCAAATTTATTTATTTGTTTATGTGCAAAAGTCCCCAGCAGTGATTTATGAAAACAAATCACTGAATTCTTCTTCTTTGTGCTGTGTTGCTTTATGATGTAGACAACCATCGCTATCCACAATTATCTCTCCTTTGTAGCTCTTAATAAATTTTGTTTTTTTGCTATCTCTCCTAAACCTTATTCCATGATTCATTCACTCAAACACACTAGGTAGGTTATATTATCCTTTTTCTCTTTCCCTCTTGACTTTTAGCTGTCCTATGAGTATCAAGTTTTCCAAGCTCTCTTTCCTCATTATGCACTCTAGACATTTCAACTATCCCTTCCTGATGTTAAGAATAAATTTCCTTTTTGTTTCCATTTTCTTTGTCATTGCTCACATGTCTGATCCATGGTATTTTTAGCATCCTTCTGAAGAACGACATTTCTGTGGCTTCAAGACTTTTAATTGAAAACTGGTTTTCCACAGAAAAGTTTGGCAACCATCTAATAATTTGCATTTCTTGCTTCCCATCAAGAGTTAAATTTTTATTCCAGAACTATGTAAATTAAAATGAATTTTTGGATAGTGCCTGTAATATGCATGTATAAATGCCAATAAAAATTTCAACATTATTATTTATGGCTGTGTTTCTGTAAATAACACAAATGCATTTGTCTGCATTCTGTTTAGCACAAAGATTTTCATTTGATAAATTATATTTAACTCTTCATATTACTTTAACACAGAAATTACAATTAGTCAGATAGAAAATATCTTCTAAAATACCAAATTTGCTATTATTTATCTCTTTTAAAGATTATAGACTTTTATTTTTTCATTATATTATTATAACAGTTTTCTTAGTTTTTTTTATGTCCAAAGTATAATATGTTGTAAATATTAATATTAAAACTAAGAAAAAATATTTTCTTCTCTAGATCATGAAACAAAAAAAATTTCCAGGATTAAGATTGAATAACAAGTCCCAGAGTAAAAAGAGAGAAAAATTCCTAAGAAGATCTTGTGCATATTTAGAAAACCCAAATGGAAGATAAATGCAATTTCTCAAACAATTACTAATAGTTTGTATTTTTCTGAACAGTTTTTCTAAGTTCATTTGCTTTTGGGTATAGATGAATTCTTCATCAAAACTTTATTTTCTATGGGAATAAATGATTTATCCATGAATTCTGTACTAATTGGAATGGGTCTCTTAGCTAAGGGATGAGATCTATTAAAAAAATGAAAAAAGAAAGAAACAGACCCTAAGGAATATGTACTATTATTTTGGATCTAGATAGACTTTTTTTTCTAGTTGAGCAGTTCACTGAGAACAGATGTTTTGTTATTTGAAGAAATATTTGGAGATAATATTATGAAGAAAAGTTCATATGAAACTAACTTTTCTGGTCATCATTATCTTCTAACCACTGTTTTCATTTTACTCAGACTAATTTCATTGTTTTCGTGGCTTGTATTTTCACAATGTTTTGTCTGTGTACCCTCCAGCCTTTCTTGGATATCTGTTAGACAAAGGAATGTTGTTAAATTTTATTCCAATGACACATGCACATGCCCTCCCATATGTCACATCTGGTGTTTGTGTCTCTGTCTTCTTAAAACTAACCTCTATCATGATCTCCTGACAAATTTTACACACATTGCCATCTGTGCCTGTTCTATATCTGCTTCCTCCTGATTTATGGCTTCCAGAAGCTACTGCTGAGTTGTGTGAGCATAGTATGTGATCACATCATTTCAATCTTTTTATTTGTTTGTCCTTTTCATTTTGACTCTCCTTTCTATAAAGTTTGGTGCACTTCCTACAAAATGTCTCCACTTGTTACAGCATTTTAATATTCCTTAATTATTATTTTTAGAGGGCATCTGGTCATGTCCTTTTAGTCTCTGCCACAACTACAGGGAATGTTGTATACACAGTTCTTGGTTATGTTTTCTTCCAGTAGGTATTTTGGTGAGACAGCTGCATTGCATGGAACCACTTCTGAATGCTGTCCTGATGATATACAGATGATATATTCCTTAAATCTTTTCTGCAATGCCTTCGATGTATAGCTGAGTCACTGTGACAAGTTCTTGACTCTTTTCTGAGACTTGGCATCTTCTGGTGATTGCTACTGATATTATGTTTGCAGAGCAATTGTTTCTTTGAAGTATGTTGTGTAACTCTTCTTTGTATGTTTCTAGGTCACAAAATATATGCTCTCATTGGTGTTATAAGCAGTAAATGATTTTTTTTGTATTCTTAAAATAATTAAAAAGTGTTAACAAAATTCAGATGACCTATCACTAAAATTACTAAATTAATAACATGTTAGTAAAATCACAGATAGAAAAACTTTTTTTAAATCATCTTTTTTGCTTGGTTTTGTTCATTTGTATTGAATTAAATGCTGTGTTTGTTACTTTTTTGTTTTAATTTAGCAAATGAAAATAACTGATCAGATTTTTTAAAAATCCTCTTAATTAGATTTACTAAAACAACCATTAAAAATCTTTGAATATTTTTTTTACACTAATATTTATGAATCTAAAATTTGGACATTTTTGAAAAAACTGTTACCAGAAATATTGAAGGGGGTTATGACCGATCCATATAAACAAAACAAAAATCATCGTTGCCATTGATCTGTTTCCTGTTTATTCACTTACTTTTCTTAAATTTCACCCAATACAATGCTTGAGTAGAAGGTTAGAGTCAAAATGCCAATCATGTGCCATAGGAAATGTAGATTGTGAAAATAAGGAGAATAGATAAAAATTGTTGACATTTGAAGCCATATTTGAAGTGTTCAGGGAAGCAGAAATGCAGGAACTTGTTTCTCAGTGTTTGTTCTTGGGAACTTCTTTCTTACATTTGGAATATGGAGGAAATGAGGGTGATTCAACTCTATGAAAGTAGCATGGTGTGTCCTCACTGTAAAGATCAGTAAAGAGATGGAACTAATGGATGGAACTCATCTGAATATTTGCTATAGAAGTAGTGATAGAGTAGCTTGCAATGTTGTCTCTGTGGGAATAATAATATATAGGAGAGCATAAGTGGCACAGACTCCATTATTGATTAATTTGGATTTTCTGTTAATCTTCAAAGGTGTAAGAAATTAGAAAACAGTTGAAATAATTGTATTATGGTGGATTATTGATCCTGAACATTATTTAAAAAGTTGATATTATTGATTTTTATTTTAGCAGTGCAATCTTAAGAGTACTAGAATTTCCACCAGGATTTATTATTGGTAATCACAATATTAACAATACAAGATGAGACCAGTACGGACGAGACCAGACTGATGGCCAATGCAGAAAGAAACCTGCAGGGACTCCAAGACCTAATAGACCTAAAAGACTTTGAGAAAGCAGCAAATGAAAGCAAGAAGAAAAGACTAATCATCAGTTGTAAGAAGACTGAGTTGTTAACAAGAGGGATAATGAAAGATTTGAGTTACAAATTAGAGACATCAAAACAAACAAGTACAAAAATTTAATTATATGGAAAGACTTATAACAGACAGTGAAAAATGTGACACAAAAATCTAAAAGCACAACTGAATAGCAAAAGATGCTTTCCAAAAAGAAATATTAAGAAACAGGAAAAATTAATTGAAAACAAATATTATGTTGTTGCCTCAAATTTTCTCTTCATCTGTAAAGAATTGTCCAGCATTCACTGCCATATAGGAGAATTGATATTACATTAATTTCAGTATACTTTTTTTGTTTCTAACATTTGTTCTATTTCTTAATACTTTGCTTAGCTTTTGGAAGGCATCTATCACTATGCCAATACACTTTTAGTGTCACACTTTCCATCCTCTGTTAAAACACTTCCCAAATATTTAAATTGTTGATTTGTTTGATTTTAGCATTTCCAATTTGTAATTTGTATGTTGGGCTGCTCCTTTTGCTAACAAACATACATTCTGTCTTTTTGCAATTAATTAGTTTTATATAAATATCTAAATTTAAATAAGGAAATGTAAGTAGGAATTAAAAAATATATCCTTGATTCTAATCTATATTTACTGAATATATCGAGGATCTTGCAGACTTCTAATGCAACATTATTTGAAATACCAATCACATGAAAGTGGCTTTTGCTTTTGCCTATACATGCATCATTTAGTTCATTTAGTCGCTAGTGGTTCTTATCTCAAGATAATCATATTGAATATCACTCACATAAAAGTGGCCTTTGTTTATACATGCTTTAGTTCTTATAGATGTTAATTATTCTCATGTAGATAATGACTTACTGATGTGTTCTCTGCATGGATTGGGCACCCCTTTTTTCCCCGTGAATGCATTTACATTTGATTGATATTATAACAAAAATGATTATGGTTACAAGTGCAGTAATACCTGTTTTTGACTGTGGCTCATATAAATGACACATTGAATTCATTTACCAAATCAAGCACTACTAATGACACTTGACTAATAATCATTTATACACTTTGACTCTCAGTTGAACACAAGAGGAATGGATGTCATAGCATTTGAAAGTACTTTGCATTCCACTATCCACTAACCTAGTTACAAAAATGGCCTTTTCCTCAGTGTCAAAGTTTTAAAAAAAAACATTAACAAATGGATAACAGCAAACACCCACAAAAATAATATGTTCATAAAAATTTGAACTAAATTTAATTCAATAGATTATAGCACTAGACACAGACGTGACAAGCATAAAAATTGCTTTTATCTCATAAACTGAAACAGTGAATCAAAAATTTCCATCCCAAATAACCTTTTTCTTTTGGGTAAAAGTTTTCAACTTCAAATATAAAAACAACTGTATCTATAGAAAAAGAGAATAACTGCTGAATTCTAGTATTTACTTTTTCTTAGCATTTTATTTTTTTAAACAGAGCATAAATTCTAACGAACTGGAAGACTTATTTTATAGCTTCACTTTTGGAATACAAAATGTAAGCTGAAAAATTGATGAGCAGGAGAAAAAAAATTAAAAAACAGCCACCCTACCTGATAGGCCGAGTTTCATCCGATACTCTGCGTGCTTTTTCACTGGGGCTCATATAATCCCACTTAAATATGAGATTCCAGTCAAAACCTGAAAATTTAAATAAAGATTTTAGTCTGAATTTTACAAAATAGAATTAAATATTCCTCTAATTTAAAACTTATTTTGAATCAATGTGGAAAGACAAAAGAAAACAAAGTAAGAGAAATTGAATATTTGGTATTTATACATTTGCTCTGTTTTTGAAAAGTGTAATTAAAATCAGCGAAGTCTCACATATATGGCCTCTTCATGGTTGCTTTCCTGCTGCGTATTTATAATGAGATAAAATTAATCACTAACGCTGAAATCTAATTGAAGTGCTATATAAATTTTGTTTTGCATTGAGTTTCATCTTTCATTCAATACTTTAGTAATAATCAGATCAGAACTGTGTTCATGAGCAAACTGATTCAAAGTGAAGAGATCTTACAAAACATTACACAAAGCAGACTCTTCTCCTATTTGTTCAGTCTGTAAGTGGCACGATATCTCAGCAAAGAACCAGATAAGGATAGAGAATCAAACAATGCATTCAATGAAAAGAAAACTTTATAAAGCAAACAACACATACATTGTAACTAAACTTTCAGTACCTTCAAGCAAAAAGACATGTACAGAATTTAGAGAAGCTTTCAAAATATATACTAACATATGCAGCATTATTAACAAACCATCACATTTCTTATATAACATAATTTATTCATTAGCATCTCCAAAATTGAAAAAATGGACCTGAAGATTTAATTCTAGCTTGAGGCAAAATTGACAGAAAATGTAATACCAAAATCTGAAGATGCATTGAAATAATGAGAGAAGCCTTCCAAGAGCTAAACAAAGTGTAAAGAAATAAGAAAATCTCATTAGAAACAAAGGACTTTTGAAGTACTATGCAATATCAGTCTTCCTATATTACAGTAAATACTGGACAATTTCCTAACAAATATAGAGAAAACTAATAGAGATGTGGTTCTGTAGAAGGATGCTGAGAACATCATGGATGAAACATAGAAGCAATAAGAAATACAAAAACAAACAATTGTACTTAGAATCAGAAAGAGAGAGTTCACATTTCTTAAACATACAAGGAAAGAGGCTTGGAAAATCTGAAACACACAAAACATACTGAGAACAAGAGTAGCCTACCTAACAAGCTTGTGTAAGTGAATGGCAGGACATGAATTGAAGGGGATAGTAAGAGCTCACACATTACTGAAAGCCACAAAGAATAGGAAGTTGTGGAAAGGCATGATCACCCACGTCCTGAAGGGACACAGCACATTGCAGAAGAAAGATCATAGAATATTTAAACTATATTCTAGATTATGTTCATTTTGTTTAACTACAATTAGAATTCTAGAACTGATAGCTTCCATAAAATCAGCATTATTTAAATAATCTTTATTAATGCTAAAAGGAAAATATAACTTTCAAATATTATTGTTCTCTTAGGGAATATATATTTTATATGAATTATTGCTTATTGGGAACTTTTCAAATTGAAAGGTTTTTCTTTTTTTGAAAAGGTGAAACAAAGTTTATTATATGTCAAAGTTTAGGAATATTTATTAAAGTTTAAGGAAAAATGAGATGACTTCAAGAAAGTTGTTTCCTCAATGCTTCAACTTCCTGGACAACTAACCTTTAATGATCTTAATTTTTATTGAAAACACAATTTAGCAAATACATTTTATTTAGAAGTTATCAACTATAAATGTCAATAATTAACTTCTAAATTTGCATCCAGCTCAATGCAACATTGTTTTCTCATAAACATAAAATATTTACTGCAGAATGTTTTTCCCTTTATAAAGTCACAGTGATTTAGAAAAAGAAGCAAAAAACAATTGACAGGTGATGCAAATTTATTTAAACAATACCAAGTTCTTTACTTTCAATTTATATATATATATATATATATATATATATAATGAAACAGTTTTTTTCCTGTCAAATCTAGACTTGTCCAGAAACAGTTATATAAAAGAGAACTAAATACACAATATAAAAAAGAAAAAAGTGGATGTGCAGAGCTATTAAATATTAAAGTCAAGGAATACTAACCACTAATGGGGACAGTGTATTTTTAATATGCTTCTAAGTGTTTGAACAACCAGTATCTTTAACATCATATATGTATCAATTTGCATAAAATACTCCACTGCTGTATGTTTGTTATATTCAAATGGCTATGGTTGATTAAATAGTGGAAGAAGTAGCAATGCAAGTGTGTAAATTACCATACTCATTGGAAAACATCACTCTACCTGGAAGGCATGAATACATGCTGATTTTATTACAGAAAATTGAGCAGTTTCTTGTGAGAATGAAATGGAAACTATTATTTTTCTTATATAAATATGTAAGAAGCAAGGAAGAAATTGAAAAATTTAATTTTAAAACACGGAAATACCCTCCTGTTATTGACAAGTTGGCTGATTTTGAAAATGATATGCTTAACGTAATAGACAAAATCAGGTTTAGAAAAGTAAAGAGTAATTTTTAGAAAAAATCTGATTACAGAGGTGAAAAGGATAAAGAAAACAGCAAAAATTCTTATTAAAGGCAATAAATCCATAAACATCTACATGATAAACCTGAAGGATTATAGAAAAAATAAGTGAGGTGGTCACAAAATTCTATAAAAAAGTACCCACTTCATATGAAAAGATTAATGAGGAGGCCCAAAATATCACAGCCAAACTGGATATAAGTGACAGGGTCTAAAAACTATACGAAAAACAAGTCTTCTTAACTGTAAAGGACCACAAATGTAATTTTCCTAATAGTCCTTCATTCTGACTGATCAATCCAACCAAAATTGAATTGGGCAAAATAAGTCAGAGGATTTTACAAATGTGTGCGACTTATTACAAATTGCAACACAGTAGAAAAATATGGGTGAATGTATTTCTTGGTTTTGCGGAATAAAAAAAGCATGTATTCATCAAATAAAACATTAAGGATTTCTATCCATCCATATCTAAACAAGGGCTAATTGATCATTGAATTTTGCTAAGGATTTTCTCAAAATAACACCCAAGCATGTAGAAATAATCCCGATGAAATAATGGGTTTGAAAGAATATTCAGTGATGCCCACATAAAATTTTAATTTTAATTTCAAACAATAATACAAAAAGCACCAAAAAACATTTAAGATGGGACAAAATTATTGGCCTTCTTATCTAAATAATCAATCGTAAAACCTTTATTTTTGATTATTGCTTTAATTGTTTTTTGATAGTTCCTTACAAGATCACTACACACACTAATACTTATTTTGCTCCATTCTTCCTTGGCAATAGCTTCTAGTTCCTCCAAATTTGAAGGACTTTCTCTTACATTTTTATTTAAAAAAAAATTTTTTTTTTAAAGCTTTTCACCCCAGGAAAGGCTGAAAGCCACTAGCACGCAAGGGGTTACAGAGGATTTGGAGCAAGAGCAGATAGGAGTGATAGCGGAAAGGATGTGGAGAAGGATAGTGGATAGATCAATGCAACTGGAGATGTCGATTGATGTTACATTTGAATAGTTGGAGATTATAGTTGTCAGGGAAACAGGAATAGGGAAGGGAGTTCCACAGGCATGAGGTGCAAGATATGAAGCTATTAGAGTAGAAGAGATGTCAAATTTTCAATGAGGTTTATGTCAGAACTTTGTGCAGGGTACACCAATAACTTAATTTTGCAGTCATCTAAGTATTTTTTAACAATTCATGCCATGTGTTTTGGGTCATTGTCATGTTGGAACTTCCAGTGATGCTCCAAATACAGCTTTCATGCACTTTGTTTTATATTATTTTTAAGAATATCTAAATAATGCTCTTCATCCATGACACCCTGTACTCTCACTAGATCTCCTGGTCAAAAGCAGCAATACAACTGCAAAGTAGAATGCTCCCACCACCTTGCTTAATTGTTGTGAGGGTATTTTTTGATTTGTGAGCTTCATTCACTTTCCTCCATATATAATGGGTGTTCATGTGACCAAATAATTCTAGTTTGGTTTCATCTGGCCGTAAAACAGAGTTCCAATATTTACTACCATGTTATAGATGGATTCTACCTTAATCTAATCTGAATTTTAGTTGTTTAGCCTTAAGCAAGGTATTTTTCCTTGGGTGACAAGCTTGAAGTCCTGCTTGATGAAAACATCTAGTGACTGTCTTCATCAATACATTCAACCCTGATGTCTTTACATCATTGACAATGTCCTTTGTCATTAAGTGAGAATTCTTTGAGACATCTCTAACAATTTTCCTTTCAACTATCTTTCTTTGGATCTTTTTGTCAAGTTCAGCTGTCTTTGCCATGATTGCAGAATGAATGAGTTATCATGGTATGTAGCACTCACATATTGTCTTCTTCATTACCTTTTTGAATGTTACAGAATCAGATCAATACCATTTCATTTCCAAAAGGTGTTTGTATTAAATATAAAATTAAAAAACAAACAAAAAAATTGCAATTGCTATAGAGCTATTATTTCATAATTTCCATAAAGGGGGTGAATAATTTTGAACTGCACCAATTTTTAGAAAATTCTATAACTATGAATATAATAGAACAAAACTTCTCAAAATTTCACAAATTATGCAAAACTAAGTATGGAATCAACTATTTATGGTAAATTCAGTAAGTAGTTGCAACTATTCACATTTCCTGAGAAAATATGCACATATTCAGTGGGGGGCAAATAATTCTGTCCACAACTGTATGTGGCATTGTAATGAATCATGGTTCCAGTTGTTTTGGGCTGATAATAAGGTTCAGGAATGGCAAACGCCCAACAAGACCAGAGACCCCAGTTGTCAACAAAGCACTGTGCAAGTTGGTGGTGATTCTGTAATAATGTTGGGTGTGTTCACTTGGCATGCATTGGATCTGCTAGTTTGCTTAAACATGTCATTAAGAGGTGACTGCTATGTGTGCCCTGCTTTGGGCCCAATTTCGTCGATTCATGGACTGCATGTACCCCAACAATGATGGGTTATTCCAGCAGGATAATGTATTGCATCACCAGTTGCCCAGAACTGGTTTAGGGAGCATTCTGGAGATTTCCAATAAATGATGTACCTATTACCATCACACAACATGAGCCAAGTATTTATGGGACAGCATAGAGAGATCTATTTGAACACAACATCCTGCACCTACAAATATCAAAGAGCTGTGAACAGTTATTAAAATGACATGGTTCAATAATTCTCTAGACGTCTGTAGAATAGCTGCATTTCACCTCATTAGGTTAGTGACGAAGTCCTACATGATATTAGGTACCTATCCTATCTTTGTTGGTACATTACTGTTGATCAACAGTTTTGTCCCACTAACCAATACTTTGTGGAACCAACTCACAAGAGAATGCTTTCCCAATCATTACAATCTTAACCTGTTCAATCCTCAATCACTACAATCTTAATCTGTTCAATCCTCAATCACTACAATCTTAATATGTTCAATCCTCAATCACGACAATCTTAATCTGTTCAATCCTCAATCATGACAATCTTAACCTGTTCAATCCTCAATCATTACAATCTTAATCTGTTCAATCTTCAATCACTACAATCTTAATCTGTTCAATCCTCAATCACGACAATCTTAACCTGTTCAATCCTCAATCACTACAATCTTAATCTGTTCAATCCTCAATCATTACAATCTTAACCTGTTCAATACTCAATCATGACAATCTTACTCTGTTCAATACTCAATCATGACAATCTTAACCTGTTCAATCCTCAATCACTACATTCTTAATCTGTTCAATCCTCAATCATTACAATCTTACTCTGTTCAATACTCAATCATTACAATCTTAACCTGTTCAATCCTCAATCATGACAATCTTAACCTGTTCAATCCTCAATCATTACAATCTTAATCTGTTCAATCCTCAATCATTACAATCTTAATCTGTTCAATCCTCAATCACTACAATCTTAACCTGTTCAATCCTCAATCACGACAATCATAATCTGTTTAATTCTCAATCATTACAATCTTAATCTGTTCAATCCTCAATCATTACAATCTTAATCTGTTCAATCCTCAATCACTACAATCTTAATCTGTTCAATCCTCAATCATTACAATCTTAATCTGTTCAATCCTCAATCACTACAATCTTAATCTGTTCAATCCTCAATCATGACAATCTTAACCTGTTCAATCCTCAATCATTACAATCTTAATCTGTTTAATTCTCAATCATTACAATCTTAACCTGTTCAATCCTCAATCACTACAATCTTAACCTGTTCAATCCTCAATCACTACAATCTTAACCTGTTCAATCCTCAATCATGACAATCTTAACCTGTTCAATCCTCAATCATTACAATCTTAATCTGTTCAATCCTCAATCACGACAATCTTAATCTGTTTAATCCTCAATCATTACAATCTTAATCTGTTCAATCCTCAATCATTACAATCTTAATCTGTTCAATCCTCAATCACGACAATCTTAATCTGTTCAATCCTCAATCATGACAATCTTAATCTGTTCAATCCTCAATCACTACAATCTTAACCTGTTCAATCCTGAATCATGACAATCTGAACCTGTTCAATCCTCAATCATTACAATCTTAATCTGTTCAATCCTCAATCACGACAATCTTAATCTGTTTAATCCTCAATCATTACAATCTTAATCTGTTCAATCCTCAATCATTACAATCTTAATCTGTTCAATCCTCAATCACGACAATCTTAATCTGTTTAATCCTCAATCATTACAATCTTAATCTGTTCAATCCTCAATCATTACAATCTTAATCTGGCCAATCCTCAATCATGACAATCTTAATCTGTCCAATCCTCAATCATGACAATCTTAACCTGTTCAATCCTCAATCACGACAATCTTAACCTGTTCAATCCTCAATCATGACAATCTTAATCTGTCCAATCCTCAATCACTACAATCTTAATCTGTTCAATCCTCAATCACTACAATCTTAATCTGTTCAATCCTCAATTATGACAATCTTAACCTGTTTAATCCTCAATTATGACAATCTTAACCTGTTCAATCCTCAATCATTACAATCTTAACCTGTTCAATCCTCAATCATTACAATCTTAATCTGTCCAATCCTCAATCACTACAATCTTAACCTGTTCAATCCTCAATCATGACAATCTTAACCTGTTCAATCCTCAATCATGACAATCTTAACCTGTTCAATCCTCAATCACGACAAACTTAATCTGTTCAATCCTCAATCACGACAATCTTAACCTGTTCAATCCTCAATCACTACAATCTTAACCTGTTCAGTCCTCAATCATGACAATCTTAACCTGTTCAATCCTCAATCATGACAATCTTAACCTGTTCAGTCCTCAATCATGACAATCTTAACCTGTTCAGTCCTCAATCATGACAATCTTAACCTGTTCAATCCTCAATCATTACAATCTTAATCTGTCAAATCCTCAATTACTACAATCTTAACCTGTTCAATCCTCAATCATGACAATCTTAACCTGTTCAATTCTTAATCATGACAATCTTAATCTGTTCAATCCTCAATCACGACAATCTTAATCTGTTCAATCCTCAATCATGACAATCTTAACCTGTTCAATCCTCAATCACTACAATCCTAACCTGTTCAGTCCTCAATCACTACAATCTTAACCTGTTCAGTCCTCAATCATGACAATCTTAACCTGTTCAATCCTCAATCACTACAATCTTAACCTGTTCAGTCCTCAATCATGACAATCTTAACCTGTCCAATCCTCAATCATGACAATCTTAACCTGTTCAATCCTCAATCATGACAATCTTAATCTGTCCAATCCTCAATCATGACAATCTTAACCTGTTCAATCCTCAATCACTACAATCTTAACCTGTTCAGTCCTCAATCATGACAATCTTAACCTGTTCAATCCTCAATCACGACAATCTTAACCTGTTCAATCCTCAATCATGACAATCTTAACCTGTTCAATCCTCAATCATGACAATCTTAACCTGTTCAATCCTCAATCATTACAATCTTAATCTGTTTAATGCTCAATCATTACAATCTTAACCTGTTCAATCCTCAATCATTACAATCTTAATCTGTTCAATCCTCAATCACTACAATCTTAACCTGTTCAATCCTCAATCATGACAATCTTAACCTGTTCAATCCTCAATCATTACAATCTTAATCTGTTCAATCCTCAATCACGACAATCTTAATCTGTTTAATCCTCAATCATTACAATCTTAATCTGTTCAATCCTCAATCATTACAATCTTAATCTGTTCAATCCTCAATCACGACAATCTTAATCTGTTCAATCCTCAATCATGACAATCTTAATCTGTTCAATCCTCAATCACTACAATCTTAACCTGTTCAATCCTGAATCATGACAATCTTAACCTGTTCAATCCTCAATCATTACAATCTTAATCTGTTCAATCCTCAATCACGACAAACTTAATCTGTTTAATCCTCAATCATTACAATCTTAATCTGTTCAATCCTCAATCATTACAATCTTAATCTGTTCAATCCTCAATCACGACAATCTTAATCTGTTTTATCCTCAATCATTACAATCTTAATCTGTTCAATCCTCAATCATTACAATCTTAATCTGTCCAATCCTCAATCATGACAATCTTAATCTGTCCAATCCTCAATCATGACAATCTTAACCTGTTCAATCCTCAATCACGACAATCTTAACCTGTTCAATCCTCAATCATGACAGTCTTAATCTGTCCAATCCTCAATCACTACAATCTTAATCTGTTCAATCCTCAATCATGACAATCTTAACCTGTTCAATCCTCAATCATGACAATCTTAACCTGTTCAATCCTCAATCATGACAATCTTAACCTGTTCAATCCTCAATCATTACAATCTTAATCTGTTTAATTCTCAATCATTACAATCTTAACCTGTTCAATCCTCAATCATTACAATCTTAATCTGTTCAATCCTCAATCACTACAATCTTAACCTGTTCAATCCTCAATTATGACAATCTTAACCTGTTCAATCCTCAATCATGACAATCTTAATCTGTTCAATCCTCAATCACGACAATCTTAATCTGTTTAATCCTCAATCATTACAATCTTAATCTGTTCAATCCTCAATCATTACAATCTTAATCTGTTCAATCCTCAATCACGACAATCTTAATCTGTTTAATCCTCAATCATTACAATCTTAATCTGTTCAATCCTCAATCATTACAATCTTAATCTGTCCAATCCTCAATCATGACAATCGTAACCTGTTCAATCCTCAATCACGACAATCTTAACCTGTTCAATCCTCAATCATGACAATCTTAATCTGTCCAATCCTCAATCACTACAATCTTAATCTGTTCAATCCTCAATCACTACATTCTTAATCTGTCAAATCCTCAATTACTACAATCTTAACCTTTTCAATCCTCAATCATGACAATCTTAACCTGTTCAATTCTTAATCATGACAATCTTAATCTGTTCAATCCTCAATCATTACAATCTTAATCAGTTCAATCCTCAATCATTACAATCTTAATCTGTTCAATCCTCAATCATGACAATCTTAACCTGTTCAATCCTCAATCACTACAATCTTAACCTGTTCAGTCCTCAATCATGACAATCTTAACCTGTTCAATCCTCAATCACGACAATCTTAACCTGTTCAATCCTCAATCATGACAATCTTAACCTGTTCAATCCTCAATCATGACAATCTTAACCTGTTCAATCCTCAATCACGACAATCTTAATCTGTTCAATCCTCAATCACGACAATCTTAACATGCTCAATCCTCAATCACTACAATCTTAACCTGTTCAGTCCTCAATCATGACAATCTTAACCTGTTCAATCCTCAATCATGACAATCTTAACCTGTTCAATCCTCAATCATGACAACCTTAATCTGTCCAATCCTCAATCATGACAATCTTAACCTGTTCAATCCTCAATCACTACAATCTTAACCTGTTCAGTCCTCAATCATGACAATCTTAACCTGTTCAATCCTCAATCACGACAATCTTAACCTGTTCAATCCTCAATCATGACAATCTTAACCTGTTCAATCCTCAATCATGACAATCTTAACCTGTTCAATCCTCAATCACGACAATCTTAATCTGTTCAATCCTCAATCACGACAATCTTAACCTGTTCAATCCTGAATCATGACAATCTTAACCTGTTCAATCCTCAATCACTACAATCTTAACCTGTTCAGTCCTCAATCATGACAATCTTAACCTGTTCAATCCTCAATCATGACAATCTTAACCTGTTCAATCCTCAATCATGACAATCTTAATCTGTCCAATTTCAATCATGACAATCTTAATCTGTTCAATCCTCAATTATGACAATCTTAATCTGTTCAATCCTCAATTATGACAATCTTAACCTGTTCAATCCTCAATTATGACAATCTTAACCTGTTCAATCCTCAATTATGACAATCTTAACCTGTTCAAACCTCAATCATTACAATCTTAACCTGTTCAATCCTCAATCATTACAATCTTAATCTGTCCAATCCTCAATCACTACAATCTTAACCTGTTCAATCCTCAATCCTGACAATCTTAACCTGTTCAATCCTTAATCATGACATTCTTAACCTGTTCAATCCTGAATCACGACAATCTTAATCTGTTCAATCCTCAATCACGACAATCTTAACCTGTCCAATCCTCAATCACTACAATCTTAATCTGTTCAATCCTCAATCACTACATTCTTAATCTGTCAAATTCTCAATTACTACAATCTTAACCTGTTCAATCCTCAATCATGACAATCTTAACCTGTTCAATTCTTAATCATGACAATCTTAATCTGTTCAATCTTCAATCATTACAATCTTAATCAGTTCAATCCTCAATCATTACAATCTTAATCTGTTCAATCCTCAATCATGACAATCTTAACCTGTTCAATCCTCAATCACTACAATCTTAACCTGTTCAGTCCTCAATCATGACAATCTTAACCTGTTCAATCCTCAATCACGACAATCTTAACCTGTTCAATTCTCAATCATGACAATCTTAACCTGTTCAATCCTCAATCATGACAATCTTAACCTGTTCAATCCTCAATCATTACAATCTTAATCTGTTCAATATTCAATCATGACAATCTTAACCTTTTCAATCCTCAATCATGACAATCTTAACCTGTTCAATCCTCAATCATTACAATCTTAACCTGTTCAATCCTCAATCATTACAATCTTAACCTGTTCAATCCTCAATCATTACAATCTTAATCTGTTCAATCCTCAATCACTACAATCTTAACCTGTTCAATCCTCAATCATTACAATCTTAATCTGTTCAATCCTCAATCACTACAATCTTAATCTGTTCAATCCTCAATCATTACAATCTTAATCTGTTCAATCCCTCAATCACTACAATCTTAACCTGTTCAATCCTCAATCATTACAATCTTAATCTGTTCAATCCTCAATCACGACAATCTTAACCTGTTCAATCCTCAATCATTACAATCTTAATCTGTTCAATCCTCAATCATTACAATCTTAATCTGTTCAATCCTCAATCACGACAATCTTAACCTGTTCAATCCTCAATCATTACAATCTTAATCTGTTCCATCCTCAATCATTACAATCTTAATCTGTTCAATCCTCAATCACGACAATCTTAACCTGTTCAATCCTCAATCATTACAATCTTAATCTGTTCAATATTCAATCATGACAATCTTAACCTGTTCAATCCTCAATCATGACAATCTTAACCTGTTCAATTCTCAATCATGACAATCTTAACCTGTTCAATCCTCAATCATGACAATCTTAACCTGTTCAATCCTCAATCATTACAATCTTAATCTGTTCAATATTCAATCATGACAATCTTAACCTGTTCAATCCTCAATCATGACAATCTTAACCTGTTCAATCCTCAATCATGACAATCTTAACCTGTTCAATCCTCAATCATTACAATCTTAACCTGTTCAATCCTCAATCATTACAATCTTAATCTGTTCAATCCTCAATCACTACAATCTTAACCTGTTCAATCGTCAATCATTACAATCTTAATCTGTTCAATCCTCAATCACTACAATCTTAATCTGTTCAATCCTCAATCATTACAATCTTAATCTGTTCAATCCTCAATCACTACAATCTTAACCTGTTCAATCCTCAATCATGACAATCTTAACCTGTTCAATTCTTAATCATGACAATCTTAATCTGTTCAATCCTCAATCATTACAATCTTAATCAGTTCAATCCTCAATCATTACAATCTTAATCTGTTCAATCCTCAATCACGACAATCTTAATCTGTTCAATCCTCAATCATGACAATCTTAACCTGTTCAATCCTCAATCACTACAATCTTAACCTGTTCAGTCCTCAATCATGACAATCTTAACCTGTTCAATCCTCAATCATGACAATCTTAACCTGTTCAGTCCTCAATCATGACAATCTTAACCTGTTCAGTCCTCAATCATGACAATCTTAACCTGCTCAATCCTCAATCATTACAATCTTAATCTGTCAAATCCTCAATTACTACAATCTTAACCTGTTCAATCCTCAATCATGACAATCTTAACCTGTTCAATTCTTAATCATGACAATCTTAACCTGTTCAATCCTCAATCATGACAATCTTAACCTGTTCAATCCTCAATCATTACAATCTTAATCTGTTCAATCCTCAATTATGACATTCTTAACCTGTTCAATCCTCAATCATGACAATCTTTATCTGTTCAATCCTCAATCATTACAATCTTAACCTGTTCAATCCTCAATCATTACAATCTTAACCTGTTCAATCCTCAATCACTACAATCTTAACCTGTTCAATCCTCAATCATTACAATCTTAATCTGTTCAATCCTCAATCACGACAATATTAACCTGTTCAATCCTCAATCATTACAATCTTAATCTGTTCAATCGTCAATCATTACAATCTTAATCTGTTCAATCCTCAATCACGACAATTTTAACCTGTTCAATCCTCAATCATGACAATCTTAACCTGTTCAATTCTCAATCATGACAATCTTAACCTGTTCAATCCTCAATCATGACAATCTTAACCTGTTCAATCCTCAATCATTACAATCTTAATCTGTTCAATATTCAATCATGACAATCTTAACCTGTTCAATCCTCAATCATGACAATCTTAACCTGTTCAATCCTCAATCATTACAATTTTAACCTGTTCAATCCTCAATCATTACAATCTTAATCTGTTCAATCCTCAATCACTACAATCTTAACCTGTTCAATCCTCAATCATTACAATCTTAATCTGTTCAATCCTCAATCACTACAATCTTAATCTGTTCAATCCTCAATCATTACAATCTTAATCTGTTCAATCCTCAATCACTACAATCTTAACCTGTTCAATCCTCAATCATTACAATCTTAATCTGTTTAATCCTCAATCACGACAATCTTAACCTGTTCAATCCTCAATCATTACAATCTTAATCTGTTCAATCCTCAATCATTACAATCTTAATCTGTTCAATCCTCAATCACGACAATCTTAACCTGTTCAATCCTCAATCATTACAATCTTAATCTGTTCAATCCTCAATCACGACAATCTTAATCTGTTCAATCCTCAATCATGACAATCTTAATCTGTTCAATCCTCAATCACTACAATCTTAACCTGTTCAATCCTGAATCATGACAATCTTAACCTGTTCAATCCTCAATCATTACGATCTTAATCTGTTCAATCCTCAATCACGACAATCTTAATCTGTTCAATCCTCAATCATTACAATCTTAATCTGTTCAATCCTCAATCATTACAATCTTAATCTGTTCAATCCTCAATCACGACAATCTTAATCTGTTTAATCCTCAATCATTACAATCTTAATCTGTTCAATCCTCAATCATTACAATCTTAATCTGTCCAATCCTCAATCATGACAATCTTACTCTGTCCAATCCTCAATCATTACAATCTTAACCTGTTCAATCCTCAATCACGACAATCTTAACCTGTTCAATCCTCAATCATGACAATCTTAATCTGTCCAATCCTCAATCACTACAATCTTAATCTGTTCAATCCTCAATCACTACATTCTTAATCTGTCAAATCCTCAATTAATACAATCTTAACCTGTTCAATCCTCAATCATGACAATCTTAACCTGTTCAATTCTTAATCATGACAATCTTAATCTGTTCAATCTTCAATCATTACAATCTTAATCAGTTCAATCCTCAATCATTACAATCTTAATCTGTTCAATCCTCAATCATGACAATCTTAACCTGTTCAATTCTCAATCACTACAATCTTAACCTGTTCAGTCCTCAATCATGACAATCTTAACCTGTTCAATCCTCAATCACGACAATCTTAACCTGTTCAATTCTCAATCATGACAATCTTAACCTGTTCAATCCTCAATCATGACAATCTTAACCTGTTCAATCCTCAATCATTACAATCTTAAACTGTTCAATATTCAATCATGACAATCTTAACCTGTTCAATCCTCAATCATGACAATCTTAACCTGTTCAATCCTCAATCATGACAATCTTAACCTGTTCAATCCTCAATCATTACAATCTTAACCTGTTCAATCCTCAATCATTACAATCTTAATCTGTTCAATCCTCAATCACTACAATCTTAACCTGTTCAATCCTCAATCATTACAATCTTAATCTGTTCAATCCTCAATCACTACAATCTTAATCTGTTCAATCCTCAATCATTACAATCTTAATCTGTTCAATCCTCAATCACTATAATCTTAACCTGTTCAATCCTCAATCATTACAATCTTAATCTGTTCAATCCTCAATCACGACAATCTTAACCTGTTCAATCCTCAATCATTACAATCTTAATCTGTTCAATCCTCAATCATTACAATCTTAATCTGTTCAATCCTCAATCACGACAATCTTAACCTGTTCAATCCTCAATCATTACAATCTTAATCTGTTCAATCCTCAATCATTACAATCTTAATCTGTTCAATCCTCAATCACGACAATCTTAACCTGTTCAATCCTCAATCATTACAATCTTAATCTGTTCAATATTCAATCATGACAATCTTAACCTGTTCAATCCTCAATCATGACAATCTTAACCTGTTCAATTCTCAATCATGACAATCTTAACCTGTTCAATCCTCAATCATGACAATCTTAACCTGTTCAATCCTCAATCATTACAATCTTAATCTGTTCAATTCTCAATCATGACAATCTTAACCTGTTCAATCCTCAATCATGACAATCTTAACCTGTTCAATCCTCAATCATGACAATCTTAACCTGTTCAATCCTCAATCATTACAATCTTAACCTGTTCAATCCTCAATCATTACAATCTTAATCTGTTCAATCCTCAATCACTACAATCTTAACCTGTTCAATCCTCAATCATTACAATCTTAATCTGTTCAATCCTCAATCACTACAATCTTAATCTGTTCAATCCTCAATCATTACAATCTTAATCTGTTCAATCCTCAATCACTATAATCTTAACCTGTTCAATCCTCAATCATTACAATCTTAATCTGTTCAATCCTCAATCACGACAATCTTAACCTGTTCAATCCTCAATCATTACAATCTTAATCTGTTCAATCCTCAATCATTACAATCTTAATCTGTTCAATCCTCAATCACGACAATCTTAACCTGTTCAATCCTCAATCATTACAATCTTAATCTGTTCAATCCTCAATCATTACAATCTTAATCTGTTCAATCCTCAATCACGACAATCTTAACCTGTTCAATCCTCAATCATTACAATCTTAATCTGTTCAATATTCAATCATGACAATCTTAACCTGTTCAATCCTCAATCATGACAATCTTAACCTGTTCAATTCTCAATCATGACAATCTTAACCTGTTCAATCCTCAATCATGACAATCTTAACCTGTTCAATCCTCAATCATTACAATCTTAATCTGTTCAATATTCAATCATGACAATCTTAACCTGTTCAATCCTCAATCATGACAATCTTAACCTGTTCAATCCTCAATCATGACAATCTTAACCTGTTCAATCCTCAATCATTACAATCTTAACCTGTTCAATCCTCAATCATTACAATCCTAATCTGTTCAATCCTCAATCACTACAATCTTAACCTGTTCAATCCTCAATCATTACAATCTTAATCTGTTCAATCCTCAATCACTACAATCTTAATCTGTTCAATCCTCAATCATTACAATCTTAATCTGTTCAATCCTCAATCACTACAATCTTAACCTGTTCAATCCTCAATCATTACGATCTTAATCTGTTCAATCCTCAATCACGACAATCTTAACCTGTTCAATCCTCAATCATTACAATCTTAATCTGTTCAATCCTCAATCATTACAATCTTAATCTGTTCAATCCTCAATCACGACAATCTTAACCTGTTCAATCCTCAATCATTACAATCTTAATCTGTTCAATCCTCAATCATTACAATCTTAATCTGTTCAATCCTCAATCACGACAATCTTAACCTGTTCAATCCTCAATCATTACAATCTTAATCTGTTCAATATTCAATCACTACAATCTTAACCTGTTCAATCCTCAATCATGACAATCTTAACCTGTTCAATTCTCAATCATGACAATCTTAATCTGTTCAATCATCAATCATGACAATCTTAACCTGTTCAATCCTCAATCATTACAATCTTAATCTGTTCAATATTCAATCATGACAATCTTAACCTGTTCAATCCTCAATCATGACAATCTTAATCTGTCCAATCCTCAATCACTACAATCTTAACCTGTTCAATCCTCAATCCTGACAATCTTAACCTTTTCAATCCTCAATCATGACAATCTTAACCTGTTCAATCCTGAATCACGACAATCTTAATCTGTTCAATCCTCAATCACGACAATCTTAACCTGTTCAATCCTCAATCACTACAATCTTAACCTGTTCAGTCCTCAATCATGACAATCTTAACCTGTTCAATCCTCAATCATGACAATCTTAACCTGTTCAGTCCTCAATCATGACAATCTTAACCTGTTCAGTCCTCAATCATGACAGTCTTAACCTGTTCAATCCTCAATCATTACAATCTTAATCTGTCAAATCCTCAATTACTACAATCTTAACCTGTTCAATCCTCAATCATGACAATCTTAACCTGTTCAATTCTTAATCATGACAATCTTAATCTGTTCAATCCTCAATCATTACAATCTTAATCAGTTCAATCCTCAATCATTACAATCTTAATCTGTTCAATCCTCAATCACTACAATCTTAACCTGTTCAATCCTCAATCATTACAATCTTAATCTGTTCAATCCTCAATCACTACAATCTTAATCTGTTCAATCCTCAATCATTACAATCTTAATCTGTTCAATCCTCAATCACTATAATCTTAACCTGTTCAATCCTCAATCATTACAATCTTAATCTGTTCAATCCTCAATCACGACAATCTTAACCTGTTCAATCCTCAATCATTACAATCTTAATCTGTTCAATCCTCAATCATTACAATCTTAATCTGTTCAATCCTCAATCACGACAATCTTAACCTGTTCAATCCTCAATCATTACAATCTTAATCTGTTCAATCCTCAATCATTACAATCTTAATCTGTTCAATCCTCAATCACGACAATCTTAACCTGTTCAATCCTCAATCATTACAATCTTAATCTGTTCAATATTCAATCATGACAATCTTAACCTGTTCAATCCTCAATCATGACAATCTTAACCTGTTCAATTCTCAATCATGACAATCTTAACCTGTTCAATCCTCAATCATGACAATCTTAACCTGTTCAATCCTCAATCATTACAATCTTAATCTGTTCAATATTCAATCATGACAATCTTAACCTGTTCAATCCTCAATCATGACAATCTTAACCTGTTCAATCCTCAATCATGACAATCTTAACCTGTTCAATCCTCAATCATTACAATCTTAACCTGTTCAATCCTCAATCATTACAATCCTAATCTGTTCAATCCTCAATCACTACAATCTTAACCTGTTCAATCCTCAATCATTACAATCTTAATCTGTTCAATCCTCAATCACTACAATCTTAATCTGTTCAATCCTCAATCATTACAATCTTAATCTGTTCAATCCTCAATCACTACAATCTTAACCTGTTCAATCCTCAATCATTACGATCTTAATCTGTTCAATCCTCAATCACGACAATCTTAACCTGTTCAATCCTCAATCATTACAATCTTAATCTGTTCAATCCTCAATCATTACAATCTTAATCTGTTCAATCCTCAATCACGACAATCTTAACCTGTTCAATCCTCAATCATTACAATCTTAATCTGTTCAATCCTCAATCATTACAATCTTAATCTGTTCAATCCTCAATCACGACAATCTTAACCTGTTCAATCCTCAATCATTACAATCTTAATCTGTTCAATATTCAATCACTACAATCTTAACCTGTTCAATCCTCAATCATGACAATCTTAACCTGTTCAATTCTCAATCATGACAATCTTAATCTGTTCAATCATCAATCATGACAATCTTAACCTGTTCAATCCTCAATCATTACAATCTTAATCTGTTCAATATTCAATCATGACAATCTTAACCTGTTCAATCCTCAATCATGACAATCTTAATCTGTCCAATCCTCAATCACTACAATCTTAACCTGTTCAATCCTCAATCCTGACAATCTTAACCTGTTCAATCCTCAATCATGGCAATCTTAACCTGTTCAATCCTGAATCACGACAATCTTAATCTGTTCAATCCTCAATCACGACAATCTTAACCTGTTCAATCCTCAATCACTACAATCTTAACCTGTTCAGTCCTCAATCATGACAATCTTAACCTGTTCAATCCTCAATCATGACAATCTTAACCTGTTCAGTCCTCAATCATGACAATCTTAACCTGTTCAGTCCTCAATCATGACAGTCTTAACCTGTTCAATCCTCAATCATTACAATCTTAATCTGTCAAATCCTCAATTACTACAATCTTAACCTGTTCAATCCTCAATCATGACAATCTTAACCTGTTCAATTCTTAATCATGACAATCTTAATCTGTTCAATCCTCAATCATTACAATCTTAATCAGTTCAATCCTCAATCATTACAATCTTAATCTGTTCAATCCTCAATCACGACAATCTTAATCTGTTCAATTCTCAATCATGACAATCTTAACCTGTTCAATCCTCAATCACTACAATCTTAACCTGTTCAGTCCTCAATCATGACAATCTTAACCTGTTCAATCCTCAATCATGACAATCTTAACCTGTTCAGTCCTCAATCATGACAATCTTAACCTGTTCAGTCCTCAATCATGACAATCTTAACCTGTTCAATCCTCAATCATTACAATCTTAATCTGTCAAATCCTCAATTACTACAATCTTAACCTGTTCAATCCTCAATCATGACAATCTTAACCTGTTCAATTCTTAATCATGACAATCTTAACCTGTTCAATCCTCAATCATGACAATCTTAACCTGTTCAATCCTCAATCATTACAATCTTAATCTGTTCAATCCTCAATCACGACAATCTTAACCTGTTCAATCCTCAATCATGACAATCTTAATCTGTTCAATCCTCAATCATTACAATCTTAACCTGTTCAATCCTCAATCATGACAATCTTAACCTGTTCAATCCTCAATCACTACAATCTTAACCTGTTCAGTCCTCAATCATGACAATCTTAACCTGTTCAATCCTCAATCACGACAATCTTAACCTGTTCAATTCTCAATCATGACAAACTTAACCTGTTCAATCCTCAATCATGACAATCTTAACCTGTTCAATCCTCAATCATTACAATCTTAATCTGTTCAATATTCAATCATGACAATCTTAACCTGTTCAATCCTCAATCATGACAATCTTAACCTGTTCAATCCTCAATCATGACAATCTTAACCTGTTCAATCCTCAATCATTACAATCTTAACCTGTTCAATCCTCAATCATTACAATCTTAATCTGTTCAATCATCAATCACTACAATCTTAACCTGTTCAATCCTCAATCATTACAATCTTAATCTGTTCAATCCTCAATCACTACAATCTTAATCTGTTCAATCCTCAATCATTACAATCTTAATCTGTTCAATCCTCAATCACTACAATCTTAACCTGTTCAATCCTCAATCATTACAATCTTAATCTGTTCAATCCTCAATCACGACAATCTTAATCTGTTCAATCCTCAATCATTACAATCTTAATCTGTTCAATCCTCAATCATTACAATCTTAATCTGTTCAATCCTCAATCACGACAATCTTAACCTGTTCAATCCTCAATCATTACAATCTTAATCTGTTCAATCCTCAATCATTACAATCTTAATCTGTTCAATCCTCAATCACGACAATCTTAACCTGTTCAATCCTCAATCATTACAATCTTAATCTGTTCAATATTCAATCATGACAATCTTAACCTGTTCAATCCTCAATCATGACAATTTTAACCTGTTCAATTCTCAATCATGACAATCTTAACCTGTTCAATCCTCAATCATGACAATCTTAACCTGTTCAATCCTCAATCATTACAATCTTAATCAATATTCAATCATGACAATCTTAACCTGTTCAATCCTCAATCATGACAATCTTAACCTGTTCAATCCTCAATCATGACAATCTTAACCTGTTCAATCCTCAATCATTACAATCTTAACCTGTTCAATCCTCAATCATTACAATCTTAATCTGTTCAATCCTCAATCACTACAATCTTAACCTGTTCAATCCTCAATCATTACCATCTTAATCTGTTCAATCCTCAATCACTACAATCTTAATCTGTTCAATCCTCAATCATTACAATCTTAATCTGTTCAATCCTCAATCACTACAATCTTAACCTGTTCAATCCTCAATCATTACAATCTTAACCTGTTCAATCCTCAATCATTACAATCTTAATCTGTTCAATCCTCAATCATTACAATCTTAATCTGTTCAATCCTCAATCACGACAATCTTAACCTGTTCAATCCTCAATCATTACAATCTTAATCTGTTCAATCCTCAATCATTACAATCTTAATCTGTTCAATCCTCAATCACGACAATCTTAACCTGTTCAATCCTCAATCATTACAATCTTAATCTGTTCAATATTCAATCATGACAATCTTAACCTGTTCAATCCTCAATCATGACAATCTTAACCTGTTCAATTCTCAATCATGACAATCTTAACCTGTTCAATCCTCAATCATGACAATCTTAACCTGTTCAATCCTCAATCATTACAATCTTAATCTGTTCAATATTCAATCATGACAATCTTAACCTGTTCAATCCTCAATCATGACAATCTTAACCTGTTCAATCCTCAATCATGACAATCTTAACCTGTTCAATCCTCAATCATTACAATCTTAACCTGTTCAATCCTCAATCATTACAATCTTAATCTGTTCAATCCTCAATCACTACAATCTTAACCTGTTCAATCCTCAATCATTACAATCTTAATCTGTTCAATCCTCAATCACTACAATCTTAATCTGTTCAATCCTCAATCATTACAATCTTAATCTGTTCAATCCTCAATCACTACAATCTTAACCTGTTCAATCCTCAATCATTACAATCTTAATCTGTTCAATCCTCAATCACGACAATCTTAACCTGTTCAATCCTCAATCATTACAATCTTAATCTGTTCAATCCTCAATCATTACAATCTTAATCTGTTCAATCCTCAATCACGACAATCTTAACCTGTTCAATCCTCAATCATTACAATCTTAATCTGTTCAATCCTCAATCATTACAATCTTAATCTGTTCAATCCTCAATCACTACAATCTTAACCTGTTCAATCCTCAATCACGACAATTTTAACCTGTTCAATCCTCAATCACTACAATCTTAATCTGTTCGATCCTCAATCACTACAATCTTACTCTGTTCAATCCTCAATCACGACAATCTTAATCTGTTCAATCCTCAATCATTACAATCTTAATCTGTTCAATCCTCAATCACGACAATCTTAATCTGTTCAATCCTCAATCATGACAATCTTAACCTGTTCAATCCTCAATCACTACAATCTTAACCTGTTCAGTCCTCAATCATGACAATCTTAACCTGTTCAATCCTCAATCATGACAATCTTAACCTGTTCAGTCCTCAATCATGACAATCTTAACCTGTTCAGTCCTCAATCATGACAATCTTAACCTGTTCAATCCTCAATCATTACAATCTTAATCTGTCAAATCCTCAATTACTACAATCTTAACCTGTTCAATCCTCAATCATGACAATCTTAACCTGTTCAATTCTTAATCATGACAATCTTAACCTGTTCAATCCTCAATCATGACAATCTTAACCTGTTCAATCCTCAATCATTACAATCTTAATCTGTTCAATCCTCAATCACGACAATCTTAACCTGTTCAATCCTCAATCATGACAATCTTAATCTGTTCAATCCTCAATCATTACAATCTTAACCGGTTCAATCCTCAATCATGACAATCTTAACCTGTTCAATCCTCAATCACTACAATCTTAACCTGTTCAGTCCTCAATCATGACAATCTTAACCTGTTCAATCCTCAATCACGACAATCTTAACCTGTTCAATTCTCAATCATGACAATCTTAATCTGTTCAATCCTCAATCACGACAATCTTAACCTGTTCAATCCTCAATCATTACAATCTTAATCTGTTCAATCCTCAATCATTACAATCTTAATCTGTTCAATCCTCAATCACGACAATCTTAACCTGTTCAATCCTCAATCATTACAATCTTAATCTGTTCAATATTCAATCATGACAATCTTAACCTGTTCAATCCTCAATCATGACAATTTTAACCTGTTCAATTCTCAATCATGACAATCTTAACCTGTTCAATCCTCAATCATGACAATCTTAACCTGTTCAATCCTCAATCATTACAATCTTAATCAATATTCAATCATGACAATCTTAACCTGTTCAATCCTCAATCATGACAATCTTAACCTGTTCAATCCTCAATCATGACAATCTTAACCTGTTCAATCCTCAATCATTACAATCTTAACCTGTTCAATCCTCAATCATTACAATCTTAATCTGTTCAATCCTCAATCACTACAATCTTAACCTGTTCAATCCTCAATCATTACCATCTTAATCTGTTCAATCCTCAATCACTACAATCTTAATCTGTTCAATCCTCAATCATTACAATCTTAATCTGTTCAATCCTCAATCACTACAATCTTAACCTGTTCAATCCTCAATCATTACAATCTTAACCTGTTCAATCCTCAATCATTACAATCTTAATCTGTTCAATCCTCAATCATTACAATCTTAATCTGTTCAATCCTCAATCACGACAATCTTAACCTGTTCAATCCTCAATCATTACAATCTTAATCTGTTCAATCCTCAATCATTACAATCTTAATCTGTTCAATCCTCAATCACGACAATCTTAACCTGTTCAATCCTCAATCATTACAATCTTAATCTGTTCAATATTCAATCATGACAATCTTAACCTGTTCAATCCTCAATCATGACAATCTTAACCTGTTCAATTCTCAATCATGACAATCTTAACCTGTTCAATCCTCAATCATGACAATCTTAACCTGTTCAATCCTCAATCATTACAATCTTAATCTGTTCAATATTCAATCATGACAATCTTAACCTGTTCAATCCTCAATCATGACAATCTTAACCTGTTCAATCCTCAATCATGACAATCTTAACCTGTTCAATCCTCAATCATTACAATCTTAACCTGTTCAATCCTCAATCATTACAATCTTAATCTGTTCAATCCTCAATCACTACAATCTTAACCTGTTCAATCCTCAATCATTACAATCTTAATCTGTTCAATCCTCAATCACTACAATCTTAATCTGTTCAATCCTCAATCATTACAATCTTAATCTGTTCAATCCTCAATCACTACAATCTTAACCTGTTCAATCCTCAATCATTACAATCTTAATCTGTTCAATCCTCAATCACGACAATCTTAACCTGTTCAATCCTCAATCATTACAATCTTAATCTGTTCAATCCTCAATCATTACAATCTTAATCTGTTCAATCCTCAATCACGACAATCTTAACCTGTTCAATCCTCAATCATTACAATCTTAATCTGTTCAATCCTCAATCATTACAATCTTAATCTGTTCAATCCTCAATCACTACAATCTTAACCTGTTCAATCCTCAATCACGACAATTTTAACCTGTTCAATCCTCAATCACTACAATCTTAATCTGTTCGATCCTCAATCACTACAATCTTACTCTGTTCAATCCTCAATCACGACAATCTTAATCTGTTCAATCCTCAATCATTACAATCTTAATCTGTTCAATCCTCAATCACGACAATCTTAATCTGTTCAATCCTCAATCATGACAATCTTAACCTGTTCAATCCTCAATCACTACAATCTTAACCTGTTCAGTCCTCAATCATGACAATCTTAACCTGTTCAATCCTCAATCATGACAATCTTAACCTGTTCAGTCCTCAATCATGACAATCTTAACCTGTTCAGTCCTCAATCATGACAATCTTAACCTGTTCAATCCTCAATCATTACAATCTTAATCTGTCAAATCCTCAATTACTACAATCTTAACCTGTTCAATCCTCAATCATGACAATCTTAACCTGTTCAATTCTTAATCATGACAATCTTAACCTGTTCAATCCTCAATCATGACAATCTTAACCTGTTCAATCCTCAATCATTACAATCTTAATCTGTTCAATCCTCAATCACGACAATCTTAACCTGTTCAATCCTCAATCATGACAATCTTAATCTGTTCAATCCTCAATCATTACAATCTTAACCGGTTCAATCCTCAATCATGACAATCTTAACCTGTTCAATCCTCAATCACTACAATCTTAACCTGTTCAGTCCTCAATCATGACAATCTTAACCTGTTCAATCCTCAATCACGACAATCTTAACCTGTTCAATTCTCAATCATGACAAACTTAACCTGTTCAATCCTCAATCATGACAATCTTAACCTGTTCAATCCTCAATCATTACAATCTTAATCTGTTCAATATTCAATCATGACAATCTTAACCTGTTCAATCCTCAATCATGACAATCTTAACCTGTTCAATCCTCAATCATGACAATCTTAACCTGTTCAATCCTCAATCATTACAATCTTAACCTGTTCAATCCTCAATCATTACAATCTTAATCTGTTCAATCCTCAATCACTACAATCTTAATCTGTTCAATCCTCAATCATTACAATCTTAATCTGTTCAATCCTCAATCACTACAATCTTAACCTGTTCAATCCTCAATCATTACAATCTTAATCTGTTCAATCCTCAATCACGACAATCTTAACCTGTTCAATCCTCAATCATTACAATCTTAATCTGTTCAATCCTCAATCATTACAATCTTAATCTGTTCAATCCTCAATCACGACAATCTTAACCTGTTCAATCCTCAATCATTACAATCTTAATCTGTTCAATCCTCAATCATTACAATCTTAATCTGTTCAATCCTCAATCACGACAATCTTAACCTGTTCAATCCTCAATCATTACAATCTTAATCTGTTCAATATTCAATCATGACAATCTTAACCTGTTCAATCCTCAATCATGACAATTTTAACCTGTTCAATTCTCAATCATGACAATCTTAATCTGTTCAATCCTCAATCATGACAATCTTAACCTGTTCAATCCTCAATCATTACAATCTTAATCTGTTCAATATTCAATCATGACAATCTTAACCTGTTCAATCCTCAATCATGACAATCTTAACCTGTTCAATCCTCAATCATGACAATCTTAACCTGTTCAATCCTCAATCATTACAATCTTAACCTGTTCAATCCTCAATCATTACAATCTTAACCTGTTCAATCCTCAATCACTACAATCTTAACCTGTTCAATCCTCAATCATTACAATCTTAATCTGTTCAATCCTCAATCACTACAATCTTAATCTGTTCAATCCTCAATCATTACAATCTTAATCTGTTCAATCCTCAATCACTACAATCTTAACCTGTTCAGTCCTCAATCATTACAATCTTAATCTGTTCAATCCTCAATCACGACAATCTTAACCTGTTCAATCCTCAATCATTACAATCTTAATCTGTTCAATCCTCAATCATTACAATCTTAATCTGTTCAATCCTCAATCACGACAATCTTAACCTGTTCAATCCTCAATCATTACAATCTTAATCTGTTCAATCCTCAATCATTACAATCTTAATCTGTTCAATCCTCAATCACTACAATCTTAACCTGTTCAATCCTCAATCACGACAATTTTAACCTGTTCAATCCTCAATCACTACAATCTTAATCTGTTCGATCCTCAATCACTACAATCTTACTCTGTTCAATCCTCAATCACTACAATCTTAACCTGTTAACTGATTTCTTCCTCACATATTCTCATAAACTGTTTTTCATCTTCTTACTCTGTAACCCTCTACCTCGAGTGGCTCTTAGGTCTTGTACAGGGTGAATATCATTGTAACAAAAAGATAACAATTTATACAGTGAAAATTTTTATTAAAATTTAGCAAATAACTACATGGTTATAACCTTCCCTACAAGCCAGTGTAGTATGTTGTAGTCATATACACTAGGATCAGCAGAAAAATTGAAAAATATAGAATTTGTTTTTTTCAGAGTTGTAGAAGTTTGTCTTTATATACTCAAAGAGAATTTGCTAAGTTAGAAACCAAAGTAAGCATGTTCCCTTTTTAACTTAATACGGTACCAAGAGACTGAATCACAAGTCTGCAGTCTGATATTGTGGCATCTTATCTATTCTTTACTATCAAATCTTTCATGTTGTGATTTAAGATCAACAGAAAAAGTGAATTTCAGGAAACTGGAAAACACTAATTTCTACACCTGCATCACTTTCATTATTATATGATTTAAATTTAAGCAGAAAAGTAAAAATTGTTTCTTTTTTATGACAGAGACTTTTGCATGATCAATGCATGTACATATTTAAACTAATCTCTATTAAGCCATTGAATGAGATCAGCACTGTTATCTTTGAAAAGAAATATAGCAGATTTTATGTTCAAGTATTTTGTCAATTTTTATTCTATCTGAAATTAATTTGCATAGTAGTAATACACTCTAAAAGAAGAATATTTGCAAAGGAGCATAATAAATTTTCAGTGAAATAAAATCAATATTATGGATGCATTGTTTTGCATTTGTTCAAATTAATGAAGATTTTATTTGAAAAAAAAATGGGAAAGATTTCAAACTAAAGTGTTCATATTAAAAATATATTTGATTTTGTTGTTTGGATGTTGATTTAAGGCTTCACTCCTCAAACTTTGATTTCCAACCAAAAATGTCTTCTTTTTAATCATGAGGTAGTTTGAAAAAACAAAATGAGGCATTTACTATTTACTAAATGTGGTCTTTAGTTTTGTACTTAAAGCTTAATTATGGGTAAGTTCCCATAATAATAATGGACTATTCCGGACATCATAAATACTGCGCCTCAAGAGGAAGCAGCAGTTCAGAGTCAGAGTCACACATGGGTGTGTTGTTGAACATTGTTCAGAGTCAGAGTCAGTCAGAGACAGAGTCAGACGATTACTGTAAGACATTGGAATAGTGATACTTGTCAAGACAACATAGTTCACTCTAACCCAACCTGATTGTCATTACTAATACTTCTACTTCTTTGTACATATTTCTGTTTGTAATATATCTGTGTTATTCCATACCTGTGTTCGAGTTATTCTTCACTGGTTCTACCTTGGACCATCACCATGGTACAAAGAACTTGGACCATAACAAGTGGCGATGAGGTAACACCAAGGAAATACGAACTCTCTACGCAAAGGACAAACCTTTTTTGCTATCCATCACACATAACAGTGGCCGACGAGTAAACTCTAAAAAAACAAAAAAAAAGTTCTACGCGAGATTTCTGAAAAAAACAAAAAAAACAAGTTCTATGCGAGTTTTCTAAAAAAACAAGTTCTATGCGAACACATAAAAAAAAAAGAATTTTTTTTTGGATATCAATTTCACTGAGAACAAAGAAAATTTTTTTTGCGTACACAGGTTTCAGAATATCAGGTTACACAAAATTACGTTAACATGGAAGATTTAAAGTCAACCATTATAGAACTTATCAAAATCCAATTTGAACAGCAACAAAAGTATGAACAGAAACATCTTGAATTACATAATACCTCACTATTCCACAAAAGATGGAAATGTCTGAACCTTACAAAAAAGGACAGCAAAGATTACATAACTTTCATGTCTATTGTTAATAAATATTGTGATGACTTCAAATTATCAGAACTCAGCGCGGACAATTTCAAATGCTTAATTTACATCCAAGGCCTGGTCTCAACCAAAGACGCAGAAATGAGACACAGAATCCTTACTAAATTGGAGAGTGAACAAGATTTGACACTTCAAAAACTAGCCGAAGCCTGCCAGAGATGCATCAGTGTGAAGAAAGACTCAAAAGACATAGAAGAAGCTGGCACCGCACACATACATGAAGTACGAAGACAAACCAACTTTCCCCCCTCACAAACAAACCAAACCAATTTTCCCCCCTCAAGAACAGGTAAAACAAAATTTTCTACCTCTAAAAATCAATATCAGAAAAAACTACCACCCAGTCCATGCTATCGCTGTGGGACTTGTCATTGGTTTAAAGACTGTACATACCGTTTTAAAACTTGTCTAACATGCAAAAAAATAGGACACAAAAGTTCTCATTGTTGGTCTAGAAGAGAAAGCAAGAGCAGAATAAGAATTACGAGGATTGACCAAGCAGATGAGACTAACATAAGAAAATACATACAAGTTGAAATGCAAAACAGAAAAGTCAGGCTACAGCTGGATTCTGGCTCAGACTTAACTATTATAAACCTACAAACATGGAGAAAACTGAACAAACCTGCCATGTTAAAAACGGATAAAATTGCTAGATCAGTTATGGGGAGAAAGATAAAATTTAAGGGTGAGGTAACTACAAATGTAACATTTAATGGAATGACAAAAAAACTAAAAATGTACGTATTAAGAAATACAGAAAACCTATTCAGAACGAACTGGATGCAAAAATTTGAACTGTGGGATTTACCTATAAGTACGTACTGCCAAAATGTAAAAAGCTTACCAACCGAGGCAGAGAAATTAAAAGAGAAACTAAAAACGAGTTTCCCCAAAGTATTTTCAGCAGGTCTCGGAAGATGTAACAAAATGGCAGCTAACATCGAAATAAAAGAAAACGTTCTTTAAGAAAAAAAGAGCGTACCGTTTGCGTCAATAGAGAAAATTGATCAGGAATTAACTAGACTTGAAAACACTGGCATATTGACAAAAGTAGAATACAGTAAATCGGCCGCACCGATGGTCTATGTCAAAAAGAAATCAGGAGAAATCCGAGTTTGTGCTGATTTTTTACAGGTTTAAACGCAGCAATAAATGACTACCACTATCCTCTACCCAGTCCAGAAGAAGTATTCACTAAATTAAATGGCGTAAAAATTTTTTCAAAAATTGATTTAAGTGAAGCGTACCTGCAAATTCCAGTCAATGAGGAAAGTTCAAAACTACTATGCATAAACACACACAAAGGATTGTACAAATACCAAAGACTACCATTTAGGATTAAGGTCACGCCGGCTATATTCCAACAGACAATGGATATGATGCTTGCTGGACTAGAGTACACAATTGCATACCTGGATGAGGTATTGATAAATAGCGAAAGCATTGAAAAACACTGGCAACATGCACAAGAGGTGTTTAAGAGAAGACAAAGCTATGGATTCAAAGTAAAAGAAAACAAGTGCGATTTTTTCATGAAGGAAATTAAATACCTTGGCCATATCATAGATCAAGAAGGTAGACGACCAGACCCTGAAAGGTCAACAGCAATAAAAAAAATGCCAGTTCCTAAGAACATAACAGAACTACAAAGTTTACTAGGGTTAGTGAGTTACTAGCAGGAATTCATACCTCACATGCATAAACTTTGCGCACCACTGAACGAGCTGCTAAAGAAAGAAAAAGTTTGGCAGTGGACAGACGAATGCCAGAAAACATTTGACGAAATAATTAAAACGTTAACATCGGATTTATTTTTGGCACACTACGATCCTAAATTAGAACTTATTGTAGCAAGTGATGTGAGCGCCTATGGAGTTGGGGCGTGTATATTACATAAAATGCCAGATGGGACAATAAAACCCATCGCACATGCTTCTCGAACCCTACTAACAGTGGAGAAAAATTATTCGCAAATAGTGAAAGAAGCTCTGGGAATTATCTTTGTGGTCACAAGGTTTTATAGGTATATCTATGGTAGATATTTTACTCTACAGATGGATTATAAACTGTTACTAACAATTTTTGGTTCGAAAAAAGGTCTACCTGTTTACACTGCAAATAGGCTACTTAGATGGGGAACAATTCTTCTGAACTACAATTTCAGATTGGAGTATTTACCAACAAAAAAAATCGGGCATGCGGATGGTCATTCGAGACTTATACCAACAAAGACAGAGCCATTGGGAGATATGGTAATCGCAGCCTTAAGACATGAAGAAGATATCAGAACAGTACTATGTTGTACAGTGAGAAACCCAGTCACTCTACAAGACATAAAAAATGAAGCCAAAAATGACGAATTTATAAATGAAACAAAAGCAAAAATACCAGAAAAAAAGGAGCAAATATCAGACAGCTTTTCTTTATGCGATGATGTGCTACTTTACAACGAAAGGGTTGTAATTCTCAAAACACTACAAAAGCGAATCTTAAAGGATTTCCATAGGGGCCATCCTGGTAAAAATAGAATGAAGTCACTAATGCAAAGCTATGTATATTGGAAAAATATGGACCAGGATATTACTCAGATGGTGGAAATGTTCAAGGGTTGTAATTTAGCAGCCAAAGCACCACCAATCATCCATAAGCCATGGCCAGAGACTGATCGTCTGTGGTCAAGAATACACACAGATTATGCAGGACCAATTGATGGTTTTTACTATTTAATCATAGTTGATAGTTATAGTAAATGGCCGGAGGTGTTTCGTTGCAAAAATCCTACTTCGGAAACGACCATAAATTGCCTCCACGAACTATCAGCTCGGTTTGGAGTAGTGGATTGCCTAGTCACAGATAATGGAACGCAATTCACATCAGCAGACTTCCAAGAGTTTTGCGAAATTTATCAAGTCAAACATATGAAATCCTCACCTTATCACCCAAGCTCAAATGGGCAAGCGGAGAGATTTGTTGATACACTCAAAAGAGCGTTACGAAAAGCATACGATGTGCCTATGGAAAAAGCATTACAGCAATTTCTACAGGTATATCGAATTACACCAAATAATGCTATGCCATCGACATTATCACCCGCAGAAGTGATGTTCGCTAGAAAAATCAGATCAGCATTTGATAAATTGCTACCAAGTAAAATGAAACAAGTAACACAGCCCTACGCACCAAAAAGAAAATTCCTCCCAGGAGAAAAAGTTTTTTTAAAGCATATAAAAATAATACATCTTACTGGGAGCAATTGAGAAAAGAATCGGCAATATGGTTTATGTAGTACAGGGACAAAGATTCTCACATAAAAGACACGTAAACCAAATAAGGAAGAGACCATTACAGGATGCTAATGGTCCACCTCAGGAAGAGGTGATGGACATGATTTTTGATACATTTGATATAATAAGGCCGCAAACAATGCCAGAACCAAGAAAATCATCCAGAAAAAGGAAGTTCACGGAACCTTTGGAAATAGATCCAAAGAAAAAAGATATTAAAAACCCCTGCTATGCAAAAGTTTCAGAAGCGGGGGTGTTATGGGAACTTACCCATAATAATAATGGACTATTCCAGACATCATAAATACTGCGCCTCAAGAGGAAGCAGCAGTTCAGAGTCAGAGTCAGAGTCGCTCAGAGACAGAGTCGGACGATTACTGTAAGACATTGGAATAGTGATACTTGTCGAGACAACATAGTTCACTCTAACACATCCTGATTGTCATTACTAATACTTCTACTTCTTTGTACATATTTCTGTTTGTAATATATCTGTGTTATTCCATAACTGTGTTTGAGTTATTCTTCATTGGTTCTACCTTGGACCATCACCGTGGTACAAGGAACTTGGACCATAACAAATACTATGTTTCCTACTAATATTAATGAAAAACTTCAGTTTTTCATTATGGTAGAGGTCCCAGCTGACAAAATAATCAAACATTATATTTAAATACATTTTAGTTTAAGCTAAAAACTTTTCAGCATTTCCTCCAATGAGTCTGTAGATTTTAAAAGAATAAAAATTAAAATTTACTTAAAAATAATGTCTGTTATACATTGTATGATTTGTCATAGTTTTATGCTTTTAGAAGAGGAAATAACTAAACTCTAATATCCTTGACTAATTAACTTTCTCATGGACAAAATCTGACTGACCACTGGCATATTGCCATGCACTATTGTTCCAATCATTTTACTATTTGGTCTGTAATTCCTGTGCTTTATGACCATTTTACCCTCACACCTGATTCAGGAAGCGTGCTACTTTTAAAGTCATTGAAATGAACCACTAGCCATGGAGGCAATTTGTTGATTTCTAAGGTAGTCATTATATGAAATTGACTCCAAATATCTACTTTTCACACAATAATCAGTCTGTAGCAATTTAAGTTGGATGCCAGTCACATTATTCATGCTTGATGTCTCTGTAAACTAAAAGGTTTGTATTAATGTATGTATAGCATACTTGGAATAGAAATTCTTTTTGGAGAGAATCTAAGTTTCCTTGCTCATAAATAAGATAAATATTTGTGTCTAGATGGCAGGATGCCAAATTAAGTTCTATTTTACTTCTTCACAAAAGTCATGTGTGAACTAATTTTTCAAGCTTTGAGTTCTTAGTTCTTCTGCTTCTATTCATCAAAAGAAAGTGATATAAAAAAATATTCAAAGACATTCCATTCAAAGGTCCTTGATGCAGCATTGCTTTAGCTAGACTAAAAAGAGCTTCTGCTTGATTACTTCCAAGATATCACAGACAGAGGATGTCAATTGACAAAAATGAAGGCATATACAATGAAAGCATTGTGTCAGACACAGCACTTGCTCTTTGAGCTGCAGGAATTGATGATGGACAATTGAGTCCTAGTTAGAGACATCAACATATTTTCTGAAATTTTCCTCCTGACAGGGTTCATAGTTCTTATGGTCATTTTCAACAGATCTTTGGCAATAGAACAATTCACAAGACTCAAGTTGAGAATTTTTTTTTTTCTTAGCAAATTAACACTACAACTTTATTCTTCAAATACAAAAGATGAAAAAATAATAAATCAATATTTATAAAGGATTTCAATATTTTTATGACTTTAAACAGCTGATTTATATCATGTTGAAAACACCAGTTCTTATCACCATTTAAGCAATGTTGAGCCTGGTAATTACCTAGATGGGTGACCACTTAAGAATACCAGATGCTGTCAGCTTTGTTGTGCATAAATACTCTTGCAAAAGGTATGAATCCACCTCTTCTCCCTCATCTATGGGTTAATTAGTAAGACTTGTATCAAAGGAGGCATGGTAGAGTAATGGATAGCAGCTCGGATTGAGGAATCGGAGAGCCAAGTTTGAATTCCAGTTGAATCCATTACATTCACTAACATGCTAATACTCTTAGGAAAGGTATGAATCCTCTTCTTCTCCCATCATCTATGGGTAAATAGCAGGACAGATCGAGTTCTATAGCCTTGGATGGCAACTGGTCTACCACAGAAAGAAATGGCAACCTACAGTGGGAAAAATCTGCCTCGTTAGTCATGTATCAAAAGATACATGATTGCCTAAGTGTGTATCATGCATGGCACATAACTTGACTGACTATATCAGTAAATCATTATTATCTCCAAAAAATTCTCCCAATCTAAAAATATTTTCTGGATTTAAATAACCTGCAAAGGGTTGATAAGCCATAAAAAACAAATCAATCAATCAATCTTATGAAACAGCATAAAAATATCATTTTTATAGATAGATGATATATATGACACAAGCATATGTGTGTACACTGGGTAGTATTAATTTTATTCTGGGTAATATATCAGAAAAATAAAATTAAAAAATAACTAAAAAAAATAAGCTGGAATCTTCCATCCAAATTTTTTTCTTTTTTCAGTGTTTTATGTATTTACTGCTTTTGTATTTGTGTCTATATTATAAGTTTACTTTTACTGAATGTTTCATAACTTCTAACCTCTTCATACTTACTGCTTCTTTTGACTCACACTTTAATGCTGTTCTATATTTGTTGCCTAGAGACAATTCTTACTTTGCCTACATTGCTTTTACTTCAGTTGTCTACCTCATCACATACATTTTTTTTATAAATGAGATATTTCAAAGACTATACATAAACTATTAATATATATATTTATATAATAATATAATCTGTTTATGTATAGAGCAATATTTGATAGCCAGTGGATGATTATTAAAAACATTCATTTGGATTAATAATTGCAAATGCATTAAAAATTATTCTTCTTAAAATGTAGAAATATAAGCTTATATTTCTTAGATGCAGTCAGGGTATGTCAAAGTTCAAATTTGCTCACTTTTAATAAATTAAATTATGAGACCTTTTTTGATTAATATGGTCACTTGTCATTCTTGTTTAATGACACCTCACCAAACTTATAACCAGCTATAAAATCTCATTAAATAATAATCTAACCAGTCAATATTGTATATTGCATGAAAATGTTGATCAGAAAAATGTTCTTTTTTCAAAATGAATCCAAATGAATAAACAAAGTGAAAAAAAACTACGAAACTTTACTTTGCTGTATTTATAATATGCGAACCAAAGTAATGTTCAGAATATAGAGATGATTTTTAATATTGTTAATAATGCTTACTGTATAAGCATTTAGAAATAAATTCGAAATGTTATAGATGGTGCAAAAATGTCATTAAAGTTATCTGAAGCTGGTCAACACAAAAGAGTAGTGTGCCTGAAAGAGCAATCAGGTTCAACTTCCCACTTACTGACCAGATTGTTTTCTTTTTTGTTTTGATCATTTCACTTCAAGCAAGGCAATAAAATCACTGAGGTTACTGAGTGTTACAGAATATGAGAAAAAAATACTATTAAGGAGAGAGAACAATAAAAAAAAACAGGAATTAAAAAGACAGAAGATAATGATTGACATTACATTTAAAGTTTTGACGATCCGAGTTGACAGGGAAGCAGGAAGCTGAAAGAGATTTCCACAAGTGAGAAGTGTGGGAGAAAAAAACTGTTAGCATAGAACTTATGGATTACATCTAACCATTTCAACTTGCTGCTAATCTAGTACTATTTAGTAGTTAAAGAGTTAGGAGTGGCAGTAATTCACAAAAATGACTAGGCATCAGTTTCTTCTAATTTAATGAAATGTCAGCAATTATTTCTTTGCTGTTGTTGCACCAAACTTGTTCAATATTTTGCATTTTATTTACAAAATACTTTTGACTATCTCCACTTTACTATTTTTTTAGTCCATCTTTTTTATTTTTTTGCTTTGTACCAGGAAAGATTGTCTTTCCATGAGACATTAATTTATTTATTTATATGTTTACAATGTTTTTTGATAAATCAATGATCCAACAACTTCTGTATAAATTCATTAATTTAAGAACAAATCAATGTTCTGAAATTCAATTATTTTGCAGGAATAGAATTTCTTTTTCTTGTTCTTATCTCTCATTTTGCTACTCAAAATTATTTGTTATCTACAGAATTGTTAAATTTGTTGCTTTATATTCTTGAACACTCTTTAAGCAATGTTTTAAAAGAAGATGATGAAAACAAATGCTCAATTAGGATTTGGATGACAATTATCAAGTCACCATGTCTGAAGAAAAAAAAGATTCATCTTAATCATCTATTAACAATGAAGTAAAAAGAAATCACCCCCAAAGAAAGCCTAGCTGTCCTTAGAAACACTGTTAAGAATGCCTTTTCCTCACTACCTTGATGTCAATTTCATTCATTCTTTTATTCTCTTGCAAAGTGCTTGATCCAGATGTTTGGATTAAATTTGCATATGGATATGCAAATCATCTCACTCTCCCAACATCCTGGCTTGTCTATTGTGCATTCTACTTAGATGAATCCTCAGCTGAGTCTCAGGTTCGAATCACCCCTAAATCAATTCTGTTTACAGCTATAAACAATGCATGTTGTCACGTGAATTTCTTTACATGGTGGGTGAATGGTACCTTCTCTCGACACCTCCTTCATTACAAACAATTTTTAACCTGTGATTTATTTCAGCTTCACTATGAATTAAACCAAATACGAGAAAAAAGTAAATGGGCTATATTTTACTTGTGTGTGTGTGGGGGGGGAGTGGTGTAATGAATAGTGGTTTGGAATGACAATTTGGCGAACTGAGTTCAAATAACAGTTGAGTCCATTACATTCACTTTTGCATAAATATTCTTGTGAAAGCTATGAATCCATTTCTCCCCCCACCTCAAAGCTATGGAGTAAATGCTAAGAGAGACTGGACTTTTCAGTCATGGTTGGTAACCAATTTAGGAGAGAGAAAACTCTCAATTTCTGACTCCACATGCATGCACGCACGCACGCACGCACACACACAGTTTGGTTAAAGACAAGTGAAAGTTCTTTTTTAAAGATCTTTTGTTTATTTATTCTATACTGGACCATTTTCCTGGTTTCCTGTGAAAATTTGAATATAAATTGTTTGATGTTTAAGTACTTTCAGCTTTCATAAGCCATCATCACATGTTTTTGTCAATAATATTGTGACTTTATGCATGTATTGACTTTCTCTGTGCGCTATGTTAGTTTCATCATTTTTCAAATGTAGTGTCTTTACATGTCACCTCAGTTTTTACAAGTATTTTGTTTTCATGAGATATGTAGTAATAAATAGAATTAGGTGTTTACTTGGTGATGATTGAACATTTATTTATCTCATGATATTGAGTACTACAAAGACTGTTTGTTTTAAAAATATTAAATATCCAGGTCAACCGTTTTTATATCCACAGTTTATAATTACAAAAATATAAAATAACCCCAGAAATTTACTAGATTTCAAAAAATATAATTTTATATATACAGGGGTTGGACAAAATAATTGGAATAGGTGCAAATTCCACTCTTATATTTGTAAGACCTACTATATTAAGAACGTTAACTAAAACTTCGTAATTGCAGTTTATATCTATTGTAAATACGTTTATTTATCTAATTTACTGTCTTTAGCTTATTTATTTTTAGAATTTAGTAAAATTTAAGCTAAATGCGTGACCTCTCCGAGTTCGAAAAAGGGCAAATTGTTGGAGCTCGCATGACAGGAGCCTTGATCACTGAGGTTGCTGAACTGTTTGGTTTTTCAAGAGCTACCATATCAAGAACTATGACACAATTCGAGAAACAGGGCAAAATCTCTAGCAACTGTAGCAATTCGGGCTGGGCTTGCAAACTTACTGACAGGGACCGACGTGCATTTAAACGCAATGTGGCAAAAAATCATCAGACTGCTGCAGCTAAAGTGACTACTGAGTTGAATAATCATCTGAATAGTCCAGTTTCTACTAAAACTGTTCATCATGAGCTCCATAAGGCTGGATATCATGGAAGAGCTGCCATAAGGAAACCTCTTCTCTCCACTCGCAACATTCAGAAGAGGTTGAAGTGGTGCAGAGATCACAATGCCTGGTCTGCAGACCAATGGAAGCAAGTCATATTCTCAGACGAGTCCAGTTTTTCTCTTTTCCCAACTTCAAGATGAGTTTATGTGTGGAGGCAGCCTAAAGAAGCTTATAACCAAGACTGCCTTCTTCAAACATTGAAGCATGGAGGTGGATCAGTGATAGTTTTGGTCTGACATATCATGGAAATGTCTCGGTTCAATAGTTGCCCTGTATGGTAGAATCAACAGCAAAGATTACCTGAACATTTTGGGAGATCATGTTCATCCAATGGCCCAGACTTTATTCCCTGATGGTTACTGCATCTTCCAAGATGATAATGCTCCAATACATATTGCACGAGTGGTTAGGAATTGGTCTGAAGAGCATGAAAGTGGGCTGGAACGAATGGAATAGGCTCCCAAATCTAAAGATATCAATATTATTGAACATTTGTGGTGCATTTTGGAGTGACAAATTAGGAGCCACTATCTCCCACTGTCGTGTCTTAAAGAGCTGGAGCAGGTATTAATGGAAGAATGGCTGAAAATTCCTCTGGATGAAGTCAGAAAGTAGTATGATTTCATTCCTAAATACATTAAAGCTGTATTTGAGGCTAAAGGAGGACCAACTCCATATTAATTAAATTTTCTTTGAATTCAACAAGTGTTTCAATTATTTTGTCCAACCCCTGAATATATATATATATATATATATATATATATATATATATATATATATATATATATATATATATATATATATACACACACAAAACAAGCATCCCAGTATAAGGGAGCTGACTAGAAATTGGTAGCATGCAAAAAGGCATTAAATGTTTGTTACCCCTGAGAATGATCTTGGAGGAGATCAAAAGTATTTGGGTAGAAAAAATTACGGTGCCTTCCTTGATGGATTTCATCTTAGCATCAAGAAACTGATTAGAGAAGTGAAAAGATCATTATAAAAATAGATAGACATAGTATGTCTATATTATTCAGTGAAGCATTATATATATATATATATATATATATATAGGAGGTATGGTGGAGTAGTGGGTAGTGGTTTGGATTGAAGGTTTGAAGAGCCAAGTTTGAATTCCAGTCGGATCCATTACATTCACTTATGTGCTAATACCCTTGGGAAAGGTACAAATCCTCTTCTTCTCCTTCCAGCTATGGGTAATTAACAGAACAGATTGAGTTCTAGCCTTGGATGGCAACTGGTGTAGGAGAAGGACAACTCTGAATTCAAAACCTGAGGAGGGTCATTTGGGGATCTTGTGGCACGTAGTGCACCAGGTCTCTGTATTCAGGCCTCCAAAAAGTGTGGTTGGTTCTGCACAAAGCCTTCACCACTATAATCAAATCATACATGCTGGTGTCTGGCTGCCGGTTCCTAGAAACTGAGTTGCTGACACTCATATGTCTAATACAATGGGAGAGTCCACCATATATAAATATTTATATTTATATATAAACACTTACTGTGATAAAGTTCTGCAGTAAAGAAAAGTTATGTTAGTAAAGAAAAGTTTTCATTTTGTCTATCTATCTATCTATCTATCTATCTATCTATCTATCTATCTATCTATCTATCTAACTTTGCATTACCAACACATTTCAGACCACTGAGGAACTTTATCAAGGTAAATATTATATATATATATATGTGTGTGTGTGTGTGTGTGTAAGAGAGAGAGAGAGAGAGAGGGGGGGGGAATTGAGAGATTTACCAAAGAAAAATAATTATTTCTCAAACTCTTTCTTGTGAGCTATCAATCTGACTCTCTCCCAGTCTGCCAATAGTTCACTTTTTTTAAAAAATTAATTTCACCAAACAAAATTTACAGAACTTAAAATCTTTTCAGTTTTTTTGTGAAGATATATATGCCTATCTGAAACTGGAATAAAACATAGGCATTATGTGTTTGCATTGATGAGGGAAGTGCACTGTAAGCAGAAAATCTGCTTGTTAATGACCCGACTTGCATTTTACCCAAATTCATCAGGCATAGAATTAAAAAGGTGCCACAAGCATCTACATTGCTCTCATTAACTCTGTTACCTTCTACAGTTGTTACAAATAGACTGATGGTACATCTCTTCTCTGAATATCTCATTCTGTCTCATTGGTAGGCTGATTTGCAGTCTGGCACTAGAAAGCCAAATTTACTTTTGTATCCAAAGAATCATTTCTGGAAATTCTTAGCCTTGCAGCCATGAACATTATCCTACTGAAAGTGCCCATTTATAGATGGATACATTGCATCAATGGAAGAATGCACCTGGATGGTAATAACATTTGGATATATCCACTGGCATTTAAATATTGCTTTACTTAGAACAAGCAATGATATATGTGATGCCCAAACAGTCACACCTTTGCTCGGTGTTACCATCAACAACCTATATTGTTGTTATCTAACAAGGTAAGGCCACATTTTCAGTATGCTGATTTTCCCTTTGATATAAAATTATAGAAACAAACATTTTTCCAAATAAGCAGCAGTTTTTCCTATCTTCATACAACATCTGTCCTGTGTTTACAATAAAAGATATAATTTACTTCATTGCATATGGTTTAGTGATAGAACAAATCACCAATAGCAGAGAGGTCTGTGCTTTCATTCAAGATGCTGGTTTGAATATATTAAATAGTATAATATTCAGTTGGTGTTTTCCACTTATGTAAAGTATTTAATCACCTTTGCTCATATCATGAACAGCCAGAGTCTGTGAACAAGGTTCAGATCTCGGAGCAACAACAATGTCATTTTCTTTCTATTGGTTATTCTCATGTTGGTAATAACAGTATAAGTCAACCAATAGTTTTCAATAAGTATCATACTATTTTACATTTCAAATAAATATAAGACATACAGTAATAGCTGTTTGCTATTAGGTTGTTGCAATTTCTTCCAGCATCACTTTCTGCACAATGACAGTGAAATTATTTATGTATGCATGTATATATTTTACAAGAATTATTGCAGCTACGTGATAATTTTATTTTGGAGAAAACATGGCAGAATATAAATTGCACATTCAAGATGGTTTAGTATTTAAGTTTAACCTGCAAAGAGAGTGCAAGAAAAGTGGGGTAGTAGTTCACTGAAGCTTATGGTAATGATTCAGTAAGTGCGAGCATGTTTCAGAAATGGTTTATAAAGTTTAAATCAAAGATTTAGAGCTTTTCACTAAGAAAATCCCTGAAAAACCCCACAACTTGAAA